>JAHDVE020000134.1:0-41019 GCA_022606495.2 Halesus radiatus
TAACAACCACCAAAGCACTTCGTAAAAATTGCTCCACTTTCAGCATTTTCCTTGAAAAAATTTCAACTTGCGGGCAAGCGGCAAACCCAATTTATAACCGCATTTTCATAATAACAGTCGCACGAACACTGTTGCGTGTAAAGAATTATAAAGGATAGATATGGTAAAAATGCTACAAATACGAGTACTACATAAGATTGAACAAAAGGATATATTTTCTGAGGAACAAACTTCTCGTCGACACAGATCACCCAAATTATTCCACGCCTGCCTAATTATAACACACTTCTTGTTTTTATTTAATTACCACATTTACCTGTAAAAACTTAGTTTTTCTTATTGTGACTGCCTCACTAAGAACATCATTAGATTGTTTAAACTCTTTATTTAAAAATGAATGTTTGTGTCCGTCCTCGATCTTCTCAAAATTACTCTACCGGTTTCGCTGAAAATAGCACAGTTTGTTCTTATTGGTGCCGGGAAGGTTTAGAGAGTAGTTTGTTTGAAAAACATTGACCCCGCCATGTTGTATTGAGGTTAGCCCATAGATATACTACTTTGGTTAGCCACAGATTACATATTAAAAAAAGAAGGTTTGCTTAGGTAGAATATTTTCAAAATGGAAAGCACAAGTATGTACCCACTTAAGAACTTTATTATTTCGATATATTTTTAAAAATAAATGTTTGGAAAGAAACAAATTTTTCAAATGAATGTTTCTTCATTTCTTTGTTTATACATAGTAGTAGTCGACACAAGGTATTACTTTCGCTGTTAAATCAATTATGGCACCCAAATGGACAAGCAAGAATTCACAACGTCGTAACATTATTCCAAAAGAAAAAAAAACCACGAGCTGAGTACACATCAGCTAGTAGTAACATGAAATCAGTAGCAGTTCGTGGCCTATCTAATTGTTATTATTCGTTATTATTATTATTCGTATTTTCCCCTAGATCTAAAGAATTTTTATCACATACTGTACCAGAGATTAGCGACCTAGCAACACGATATAATTTGGCGATTCATTATAACGTGACTAATTAATATAATATCGTAGGTTATTAAAAACATGTTTTAAATACAAAAAAAAACTTATTGTCTAAATATTATTTAATGCAAAAAGGTAACATCTTCAGTAATTAACATATTTTAGTAACAACCTAGAACACAAAGATGACAGATAATAATATATCGATTATTACAAGACACTATTCCTTACAAATTTCGTTTTAACAAATGCCATAGACGTTAACAATTTGGGTGTTAACAGCTGGAATCCAATAGCCGTTGCGCATCCGGGCAGCTAACTAATTCCTATTTCGGACTCGAGCAGAATTAATATCACAGAGAAGAGAATCAACAACAGGTGTGCTTTAACAGGTGAGGAACAGAAGCCAAAGCAGGGTGAGGGGTGAGCCTGGAGGCATGTCATTTTCAGTGATTTTCCAATAAATAAATCAATAAACATTATGCAGACAACTTTCATTCCACTGCAAAGTATTAGTATTTACTCTTCGAAAAGCAAATCTGCTAATGATCAAACCGTTATTTTTATAATTGTGTGGAATTTATCACCAATACCCTTCCCGTAGCTGCCGTGCCAATATCTAAAACTCACCCAAACCACAAATTTAAATAAAACGGCAATAAAAAAAAATCGGTTTGTTTACGTAAACATAATATTTTGTTAGAGTATTTAGTTTGATCCTTTTAGAAATATTAGTATTATTTCCTTGCTAATATTTACTTATTTTTATTCACGTATTATTATTTACGACTCTTGCCTCCACGTCAAAATGGTATAGGTAGATTTTGCTTTGGGCATGTCTATGTAATTCTGATGTCAGTGATTAATACTGTCGGGAGGATTTATTAGTACGTATTTGAATAGCGTGCTATTTTAAAGCGTGGTCAAATTAAAATACAAGTTTGCCTAATTATTTTTCTTTTTCATGGAAGTTCGCATCACAAACGAGCTTTAGAGAAAACCGCCACTACATGAAATAGGTACAAAGTGGAATTTTTATCGGTATTTGTTCTCTATTTAATTTATTTCTAATTTTGGAACTGTCAATTCATGGAGGAATTCCATATTAAATGATTTTTTTTATTAAAAAACCTTTGTAACTTTTTTCCAGTTATTTATTTTCGATCGGACTGGTTTCACTTTATCACGGGCATCGTCAGACTGGCACAATTAAAACTAAATCTATGTTATATATAGTCAGGAGTGAGTTCCCATTGCTGTCTAATAATGTTTTTATTTATGACTTATATTTTTTTTATTGCTGACGGTACTGTTTACTATTATGTTTGTAAATTATCCTCTAGATGAGGGGTTTACATTGTATTTGTTTACTGAATCTATTGGTTTTCTTAAAAATATATAGTTTACTTTGGACAGATGGTTATTTTTGGTTTTGTTTTCCTTATGATTTCCGTCTTGTTTGCTGGAATGAATTTAATAGCATTTTTGTCGCGTAGTTACACGAATTACGGGTAACCAGGTACATTTAAATGGATCTTTAAAATATTTTATTATGTTATAATAGGTACACATCAGGGTAATTTCCTTCCTAGAGTTCGCCTTGGATGTCTGCGACATTTTATCCTGGTATTTTATTATGTGTTTCCTATTTACATTAATAAAACAGCCTTTATGGAATACACGCCACCTCTCAGTATCTACCTACCGTACCTATCTCAGCAATATTACAAAGCCTCTATTCATCATTTTCATTACGTCATAAGCACGGGCCTATTTAAGATTGTTTATCGCGTCGTGGACTAAAAACAATAGTCCTCTGTTTGGTTCATTTACAAACAAAACCTGCTAAAGGAATATTTCTACCGGCATTTTTCAAAGAGCCAAAAAATCACGAAAGAGAAGAGGGGGGAAAGTTTGGTATCAGTTCGGATATAATTATTTGAAGGTAAAAAATGCCGGCGGACTTGTCTCGGGTAATAGTGGCACAGCGCTATTACGAAAGTGTTACACGTGAAATAAATAATCAAATATCCGCGGCCGGTGAAAGGAGAAGAGATAACTGGGAGGCGGAGGCTGTGCCGGGAGATGAGGCTGCTACGAAGCAGTGGCGGAACTTTAAAATTAGGCCCCGTCGAAAAAAATATCTTGTTTTTGAGGTTAATGCAATGAACGTATTATTTCAAGTGACCGTTTCCCCATTATGTGACACAAAAGCGCCCTTGTCTATACACCGCACAGATATGGAAACTATGTCGCCACCCGGTTGGGCAACATTGTGAGGCGGGTTAATAAGGGGACTGCATGAAGGGATATGTCAATGCGATCCGTGAAGAGGCCTGGATTAAATGCAGGAGGAAAGACAGATGAGGACTTTCGTAAAAGCCAACCGGCCAATCGACCCGTTCTCGTGAAGCAATCATCAACTCTGAACGGGTTTTCCGCTCGTATCCTTCGACTTTCACGCACGTGCACCGGCGCGGAGGGGATCAACGCTACTTATCCCGTCGAGCAGGCTCCATTGAAATATCTGAAGAACATACTCATCATTCCTACATTGCGTCTCTGCGAGATGGCAGTCGGTCTGTTAACAACGGTTTATCAAATAGACGAAATCAAGTTGTGGGTGCTCCAGCCCAGAGGTGGTTTTCAAAGTTAATTGTAGAATAGAGTTTGTAGAGATTAAAGTGGTAGGCCGAGGAATTCCCTGTTGAAAGACATCCATTGTCCCACTGGCTGTAAGCAGTTGGGACTCTTGTGCAGTACATAAAACGTATTTGTATCTGGTTTACAGTTACTCCACGTAGGAGGCCTGTGTTATCTTTGGGGATGCTGTGTAATAATGAGTCTTTTGAGGGACAGGAAGGAATGAACCTGGATCTTGGAGAGACCCATGTTGCAGGAGGGAGGAAACACAAATGCCGGTAGAGCACTCCACAGCCAAGCTGTTGAATACAAGAACGAGTCATAGAAGCGATCCGTTCTCATGGAACAAATGTCAACCGTGAGCAAATGTTGGGCGCGCTTTTGGCGTGTTTCCCTACTATGCACCGGTGCCGAAGGGATCAATAACCCTATTTTCTCAGAGAATCGTCGATTGAAATACCGGTAGAATAAGGACAGAATCTATCAAACAGACCTCCCGTTTCTGCACAGAGTCAAGTTCCCCTGGCTGTACTTATGTTCCCTTTCTCGAGCAAATATCGATTCCATTGGCGTGTCTGGGGCCAGTAGTTGATATTTATTATATACGAGTAAATTGACGACTGAATTGATCAGTTGTTTTTATCAAATCTGTGATCACGTTATCTATTCGGTGAATAATTTGTATGTTCATGTAAACATGTGCTCCCTTGCGGAGTTTTGCATGTTGTAGCTACGCCACTGCCGCCATCGCTAGGTGGATTATCTGAATCTAGAACGAGATGAGAGATCAGATGGAACCAGAGGAAGGTGGAAGGTGACTGTATTGAGTTAATTCAATCCGCAATTTCAATGGCGTGGACTTTCACCTCGGCCAGAATATAAACACACCAGGATGGGATGGGTGATGGGTGATGCTGATGGCCAACCGTCGATAGGTTGTGATCAGGTGAACGGGTTACCTATATTTTGTAATAAACTGCTTGTAAATGTAACTAGTCGGATAGGAACTACGAACATGATGTTAATGTTTAAAAATGAAGCTTGACACGTCTACCAACATTTCTAATAATCACTCTTATGTAGCCTACTTCAAACATCACACCGATGCGATGGTTTGATCTGTGTCATTTTTTTGTGTGATTACCACACAAGAGACCCAACTGCTTCCAACCGTCTACAACCAGTGAGACTATGGCATCCCTAATTGGGGTATGTTATGAGGCTGAAGGTATCCAGGAGGCAAAGGAGATGGGGAAAAGAAAGGTAGGGAAGTACCCCCCCTATTCAGATCTAGTCACCAAACACGGCTAAAGCCATTTCAAGCAACGTTTCGATTCTGAGTGATGGTCTTTCACCAGGGCGATACTGACAGTATCTACTTCTCATGAACGTGCCGCAAATATAATACATATTATTTGTAAGGAACAAATTGTGAAATGATAGAATTTAATCAAATAAAAAATTTGGATTTGATCCCGCGACCTCCGTATTCATAACCAAGGATCGTAACCTCTCAACCACGGAGACCGTCATTATTTTTATTTATTTAGAAAATTAACATTTAACAGAATTCATGAAGTATTATAAATATAAGTATATAAAGCCGAACCAATAATGGGTTTTCACTCAAATGTTTTAATTATTCAATTACAAAAGGTTAAGTTTAGCCTATGGGGATGGTATGATGAGAGGGAGGGTTTTACTGATTTTAGCTGTGAAGATGTGAGAGGCTGAGTTAAATACGTCAAACTCACTGGATAAAGTGTTAAAAATGTGTGAAGTGCGGTGAATAAACATGTTTTGTTTTGAGTTAGTGTTGCTTTGGGGTAGGCTCAGTGTATGGTTTTATCTGGTTTGTCTGATGGGCACTTTTCATTGAATTCATTCAATTAAAGTAGTAAAATACAAAATGGTACTATACCCACGAACACAGCATTTATAAAAACATCACAAGTACACGAACACTACACAAGACAGTATAATAAATTGTACACGAATACAGTAAAGACTGAAAGAAGCATTGGCCATGAGGGTGTATATAAAATCTCCTTCCCGATAGCCAGAAAACGGAGAATCGAGTAAGAACGTTTAAAAAAAACTGTTAAATCTCAAAATCAATCTCAATCAAAATAATAATATATAATAGGAATAATATGTAAGGTCTATAATCTGTATGTAGTTAATTAATATAATATGTATGAAGTTAATTAATATAATCTGTATGTAGTTAATTAATATAATCTGTATGTAGTTAATTAATATAATATGTATATGATTAATTAATATAATATGTATGTAGTTAATTAATATAATATGTATGTAGTTAATTAATATAATCTGTATGTAGTTAAGTAATATAATATGTATGTAGTTAATTAATATAATCTGTATGTAGTTAATTAATATAATCTGTATGTAGTTAATTAATATAATATGTATGTAGTTAATTAATATAATATGTATGTAGTTAGTTAATATAATATGTATGTAGTTAATTAATATAATATGTATGTAGTTAATTAATATAATATGTATGTAGTTAATTAATATAATATGTATGTAGTTATGTTAAGAAAGTGAAATAATTATGTATTTCTTTTAACTTAATAAAAAATAAAATAAAATAATAATAATAATCATAAAAAAATATACATAAAAAAATTCATCTATATATATTGATGACTCAGAGTTTGTGGTTGGACCCACGTGAGGAGGTATTTACTACCAACCACCCGTTGCATTTTAATTAATCGGATCGCAATATATGTAGGTTCCAGAGGTAGCCAGATCATCTAGTCTCAGTTGCGATCGTTACCTTTTTATTTCATATTTCCATCAAAAGTTGTTAATATTGTCTTATTCAGTGATCAAATATTAATTTTATTTAAGGTTCTTTTATTCTTCTGCAAGTGCAAGAGACGCCTATCATCGAGATAATCTGAACCGTATTGACAATTATAACTTAAAATGCGTTTTGCCGTTTGTTGGTTCTTCTTTCACTGGCGCGATAGCTGACCGCGACCGCATTTAATATGAAACAACTACCTACTCTATTGTCACATTTTACCGTAGGAACGTCGCGTGTCAAACTCCAACAAATACATATTTTCTGCGGAAACTGGTTTATCCTTCGACACTGTTATCAAAAATTAAACCTTCAACAAATTCCCATATCTATTAATAGTTACGAGTGTTACTACCCGGCCTCGCCCGGGCTTCAACATAACATTTTATCATATCACCTAAAATATTTAATTTGAAAGAATTAAGTAATGTTTATATTTCTCACACATTTCTTCGACTCGTGTTTGATTTGACAGTAATTAATGACGCATTTGGAAATATTTTCCTTTGTTCATTTTCCTGTAGAGATAAGAATATTGCTGCATAACGCTTGTAGAATATGTACAATTTATCCCAATAAATAGGGAGGAAACTGGTTCAAGCAGCCAGTTGTCCGAAGACTTTCGTAATTACTGTTTCACTTGCAAATCCTTACCCAAGGTCCCTGAAAGGAAGTCTGCGATTTATAGTCGTGAGCGTCCAGTATAGCTCTTACTGAACAAATTTCATCACGCTAGAGCTAACCTAACATCGTGACACATAGGTACAGCTTTATTATTACATTGGTAATTAATTACGTATAATCGGCAGCCAAGTCCCTCTCTGGCCGCACTCACATCTCCGCTGTGTCACGATGACACCAGGAATCAGGAACCGGACACGGAGATGCAGAGAACAGTTAGCTCCAGAACAGGTTGCGCGGTAGATCCACTAGCGGTCCGACAGCCAGAGTACAGCGTACAGCCTCTGGCCTGCAGCACTGGACCTGAGCGGGTACCGTAGAGCGTAGAGTAGACAAGGCAGGAGGTAGCGAGCAAAGCCACTCCGAGCCATTAGCAATCCGGGCCACCGCAACTACCACCCAACTAACCACTATCCACCTGTGTGGTGTGTCCCCCTTCTTTCGGCGCACTCAAAATCAACACTAATTAATGAACATTGCTTTTCCAAATCGGTTCACATTGCACTCGAGACAATAACACTGTTGTGTAGTGTGATGTTATCTTCCCATACTCTCCTCTAGATCTAAGCGAAACAGGCAGACAATGTGGTATCCATCAAACGGCAGAATGAAAATATATTTGACCCGGTTCAGATAGCGCAATTTGAACTCCAATGTTTCGCATTGAGTTTAATTCACACACTCGCCAATTTACCTAAATAATTAGAGATCATAATATGACTTCCACCCCATTCTCTCAAAATCAGAATTGTTTGGTTTTTTTCTTACCTACCACTATCATTCCATCGTTTTGTTTGAATCACGTATTGTTTACGTCATTGAGTGCAATCTCAAAAATTCTTCACCGAAATCAAGCAAAATCTAAGCACATACGAGTACATGATGCACATGTATTTATTTACATTAGGTACATTTGTATTTGTAAAACATAGTAATTTATCATCAATTGAGGTACATGTAAGTTGAAGTTGCATTATGTTTGCCTGGTCGATTTTAATTCCCACGACGACCTCCATGGTCGAGGGGTAAGGCTCTCGACTACGAATCCGAAGGCCGCGGGTTCAAATCCCGGCGTGCGCAAATAAATTTTATTTGATTAATTTGTGTTGTTTCACAATTAATTAATTAAAAAATAATATACAGTATATTTGCGCACGTTCCAGAGTGGAAGATACTCTCAGTATCGCCCTGGTGAAAGACCACCATTCAGAATTAAAACGTTGCTTGAAATGGCTTTTAGCCGTGTTTGGTGACCAGATCTGAATAGCCAGGTATTTCCCCACCTCCCCCTTCCTCTCCCCCTTCTCCTTGCCCTCCCTAATACCTCCAGCCTCACAACATTCCCCAATTGGGAATGCCATAGTCTCACTGGCTCCAGACGGTTGGGAGCAGTTGGGACTCTTGTGCGGTATTCATGTAAAAAAAAAAAAAATTCCCAGCTATATTATTGCCTGTTCCAAGAAATTAAATATGTGGTGGGTATCAAAATATTGAGTTGTATCGTGTTTTTATTATTTTTATGTTATAACTCCATTCAGTGGGTTCCGAAATTGTACTTTATGTTAGTATAAAAAAATTACCTAATTAACCTAACAGAAAAAATAAAGAAAGATAAGTAATATTTTGAACAGGTTCTCGGACTCCTTTCTTCCCAGGTCAATAAGCCATCTGGTAATATTGTGAACAGGTTCTCGGACTCCTTTCTTCCCAGGTCAATAAGCCATCTGGTAATATTTTGAACAGGTTCTCGGACTCCTTTCTTCCCAGGTCAATAAGCCATCTGGTAATATTTTGGCCGAAGGATGACAATTCGTAGTTTTTAACCTCGGGGGGGATTTTCTTATGTATTTTTGGTCAAAGATAAGTATGCGTTTGTCAAATCATTTCTCTTACAGCTTCTGGTTTAATATGCCTGTTCGATTTTACTAGTATGTTCTATATTTTTGTGAACATTTGTAATGACTTTTTTAATGAAACTTTGTCGCATATCCAGAGCATTATCCTCTTTATAGAGCCATACACTGGGATACCTGAAGTGTTGCCTAGTGGTGACTCTGATTACTGCTTCCTGTGCCTTTAGTAGTAGGCCAATTATTGTATCTCCTGCCAATAGTGTAGGTTAGGTTGGACTTGAAAAACAAGCACATTGATATAGACCCACTATTAATTTGCCAGGGTTCTCTCTCCCTCGGAAGACTGGGATCTCATCAAACCGCATCCGGTGCAGTCACAGCCGTTGTAAAGGATTAAAGGATTCCGAAATTTGTGAACATGGACATATTTATACAATAGAACACATCGTAGAAGAATGAACCAGTTTCCCCATGGCACATCCGTGCTGAACCAAGTGATTCCCGATGCCGTCGACTGGCTGAATAACCTCAGCATCCCACTATAATATCCATCAAACGAAGAAGAAGAATTTTCATTTCATAGTGTGTATGCGCGCGTTTGCAATCACAATCCCAATAGAGCATAATTAACTAGGACTCGAAAATTCCTCCACTCCGAAAACATATAATAAATTTGGCCAAAACATTTTACTCCATATTAGAATCGAACTAGAATCCTCCTTCTCCGCCCAAATTCCATCTTATACCCTCCATTACCTTAGTGATCGGGCTTAGACATAAGATTGCTATCAGCAAATGCCTCTAGAACATAAAACACAGCTTACAATTCTTTAAAATAAATTAAATGAAAGCTCTACAGTAGCAATAGGCAGCCCGCTCACTGGATAAGAGTAGATTAACTCCACATTTATGCACCTCCAACCAAAGTTGACACAGTAAGAGGGAGAAATGTTCCCTGGCACTGAACACAAAAATTTTACAATACGATATATATAGGTACCTAATCACAAAGCGTTTTGGAACAACGAAGAGTGGATAGAGTTTTAAAAAATAGATTTTAGCTAAAGTTTCCACCGATCTATCGAAGCGTCTGAAAAAAATTCGTAGAAAATCGAAAATTTCCGGCAGACTTAAATCACTCTTCCGTGCTCAACTCACATACCTATAATACCATTAGATTAGGTACAGGTACACAGAACAGCGTGTTTTATAAAGGGCAAAAACTTTATAATAACCTACCAAATTCCATAAAGGAAGCCTCAAGTCTTGGCACTTTCCGTAAAACATGTGCTATATACATAAAAAAAAATTTATGACTTGTATTTCTATTTGTACTAACTGTATTTCTTAAACCCTATTTTTTTTTTGAACTGGGGTAACTGTATTTCTTTTTTTTTATTAACTGTATTCTTTCTGTTATAATTTTATGACTCTATTTATTTTATTATGTATCTTATATGTTTTTTATTACTAGATGTATGAAAATTTGCTTACATCTAAATAAAGCTACAAAAACAAAAACAAACAGGTAGTTCATTCCACTGACTAATTATGTAACTCGTTATGTCTGCTGTGAATATATTACTGGGAAAATGCGATAGAAAGCAATCTTCTGCATAGCATAGGTAGGTAATACCTTTTTGGGCGGCATTGGGCTTCCATTCGATTCGTTTCAACTGGATGACCACTGTAAAACTATCCAAATTGCTATACGTACATTTACATAAACCCTTTGCTCTGCGAAATATTAAATCTGTTCTTTTATCAAGGACCAGCACTCAAAGATAATAATAATAATCATTTTTATTTATTTGAAACACATATTATTTAACAACAACATTTAAAGCTTTGACTGCCCAAATAGGAACAAATCCCTTTTTAAGACAGTCAAATTGACAAGCTTAGTTCATATTAAGTTAAGTTCCCGAAATGGGATATGTTGTGAAGCTAAAGATAGTGGGAAGGAGAAGTAGATGGGGGGAGGAAGGTGGGGGGGGTACCTGGTTATTCAGATCTAGTCGCCAAACACGGCTCAAGCCATTTCAAGCAACGATTGGATCCTGAATGGTGGTCTTTCACCAGGACGATAATGTCAGTATCTACCACTCTGGAACGTACCTTAAATATACTACATATTATTTTAAACTAGCTGAAGTTCCCGGCATTTCCCGGGGTCATGTACGGTTCAAAGTAAAATTTTGATGATTAACCCTATGTTGAATGTCAGGTGGACAAAATTTCATTAAGAAATATGATCATTCTGCTTTAAGGGGTAGGAAAGGGTGATGGGGGTGGTTTTCGAAATCTCATGTAGACAGTGACCTACCTCTTTTTTCAAAGATCGTGTGTACAAAATTTCATTAAGCTCGAAATAACACTGTAGATTTGAAGAAGATGAATAAACCGTGAAATAACACAAATTAATCAAATAAAATTTACTTGCGCGCCCCGGGATTTGAACCCGGGTATTAGATCAAATCATAATCACGCTAATATCATTTATCTGGCGTGTTTTTGTTATTTGTATTGTTGAAGTTTCATGCCATCTCTTATGAGCTTGATTATAAATCCACGATCTTTCTTTAAATATAAACTAAATTCTGTTATCTGATGTTACAAGTCATCACAATTCATACCGGCTTCATTCTCTCGCAGTGGAGCCAACAACCTTGGCATTGAACGATGTAACTTGACCAGTAGGTACCTATGTATTTATGTGTTTCCATAGTCATTGCATACCTAACGTAGCAGTGTAGTGTCTACCTAACATAGCAGTGTAAGTAGGCGCCGCTGCACTTTCTAAGGAGCCGCTAACGGCCAAGCGAGCCCCGGGGCTAGGCCCCTCCCGGGGCACTTTCTAACAGCCTACCAGCCAGACCTAGTCGTTGCCTTTCTACCGCCTCGGGAAATGACTTGCAAATGACAGATAAAACTGAGAATGACTATTGCTTGTTATTTGTTTTACAACACTGACCCCGAAACTTCGGCGGTTAGAAAGCTGAAATTGTCACATCAATATATTATGCATACAAAAATACACTTGAGACTATAGCGAGAGATGACATATGTATAGGTCCTGTCCCAAAATTACAATTGAGACTATAGCGAGAGATGACATATGTATAGATCCTGTCCCAAAATTACAATTGAGACTATAGCGAGAGATGACATATGTATACGTCCTGTCCCAAAATTACAATTGAGACTATAGCGAGAGATGACATATGTATAGATCCTGTCCCAAAATTACAATTGAGACTATAGCGAGAGATGACATATGTATAGATCATGTCCCAAAATTAAACTTGAGACTATAGCGAGAGATGACATATGTATAGATCATGTCCCCAAAATTACACTTGAGACTATAGCGAGAGATGACATATGTATAGATCATGTCCCAAAATTACACTTGAGACTATAACGAGAGATGACATATGTATAGATCATGTCCCAAAATTACACTTGAGACTATAGCGAGAGATGACATATGTATAGATCATGTCCCAAAATTACACTTGAGACTATAGCGAGAGATGACATATGTATAGATCATGTCCCAAAATTACACTTGAGACTATAGCGAGAGATGACATATGTATAGATCATGTCCCAAAATTACACTTGAGACTATAGCGAGAGATGACATATGTATAGATCTTGTCCCAAAATTACAATTGAGACTGTAGCGAGAGATGGCATATGTATAGATCCTATGCCAAAATTACAATTGAGACTATAGCGAGAGATGACATGAGTATAGATCCTGTCCCAAAATTACAATTGAGACTATAGCGAGAGATGACATATGTATAGATCATGTCCCAAAATTACACTTGAGACTATAGCGAGAGATGACATATGTATAGATCTTGTCCCAAAATTACAATTGAGACTGTAGCGAGAGATGGCATATGTATAGATCCTATGCCAAAATTACAATTGAGACTATAGCGAGAGATGACATGAGTATAGATCCTGTCCCAAAATTACAATTGAGACTATAGCGAGAGATGACATGAGTATAGATCCTGTCCCAAAATTACAATTGAGACTATAGCGAGAGATGACATGAGTATAGATCCTGTCCCAAAATTACAATTGAGACTATAGCGAGAGATGACATATGTATAGATCTTGACCCAAAATTACAATTGAGACTGTAGCGAGAGATGGCATATGTATAGATCCTGTCCCAAAATTACAATTGAGACTATAGCGAGAGATGACATATGTATAGATCCTGTCCCAAAATTACAATTGAGACTATAGCGAGAGATGACATATGTATAGATCATGTCCCAAAATTAAACTTGAGACTATAGCGAGAGATGACATATGTATAGATCATGTCCCAAAATTACAATTGAGACTGTAGCGAGAGATGGCATATGTATAGATCCTATGCCAAAATTACAATTGAGACTATAGCGAGAGATGACATGAGTATAGATCCTGTCCCAAAATTACAATTGAGACTATAGCGAGAGATGACATGAGTATAGATCCTGTCCCAAAATTACAATTGAGACTATAGCGAGAGATGACATGAGTATAGATCTTGTCCCAAAATTACAATTGAGACTATAGCGAGAGATGACATATGTATAGATCCTGTCCCAAAATTACACTTGAGACTATAGCGAGAGATGACATATGTATAGATCTTGTCCCAAAATTACACTTGAGACTATAGCGAGAGATGACATGTGTATAGATCCTGTCCCAAAATTAAATTCGTAACTTTTTGGGGTGATTGTAACTGGAGAAATTGTTGGTTTTACTTTATAATCTTACCTACCAGTTTAATGTGGAAATATTTTCGCAGGAATTAACTACTCTGTGGTTTGACGCATTTATTTTTCGAAATACGGCAACCATATAATTGAAAAACATAATTTTGTTTGAAGAGTTGGTACGCACTCATAGATGGAGCTAATTCACATGTTTAAGAAAAAATCTTTTAGAACTAAATGGTTTTAAATATTGAGATGAATTGTTTGTTGACGTGTGTACACACTGAATATTTATTTATTTATTTGCAAGAAACAAACAGCTTTTTGTGTTTTAAAAAAAAATCATTGAAGAAGATAATATTAACACATCCCAAATGAACCACGAAACCGAAAAAACAACAGAAATTAAAAAGATTTCAGTCGCATCTGGGACTCGAATCCAGGACCTCTACCTATCCGGGGTAACAGCTTAACCAACTTACCTAATGAGACCAGTTCAATTTACGCCATTTACACCGATATCATACTTCATGTTCAAGATTTATTAATATTATCCTCCATTTTTATAAATCCCATATTATTGGCTGCTGTCCTTATGATGATTGCAAAGTTTCATCCAGAACTCAATTGCAATCGGAACAAGTCTCGGATATACCTACCCGATTTTTATTTATATGAGACATCTATTGACTTATTGTACAAGTCTGGAAAGAAATATTCAATTTATTTTTTTTATAACTTATTGAAGTTTGTAAACCTCATTGTAATATTTGAATCATTGAAGAAGATAATATTATGAAGAGGATAATATTAATAAATCTTGAACATGAAGTATGATATCGGTGTAAATGGCGTAAATTTTACTGGTCTCATTAGCTTAGTTGGTTAAGCCGTTACCCCGGATAGGTAGAGGTCCTGGGTTCGAGTCCCAGATGCGACTGAAATCTTTTAATTTCTGTTGTTTTTTCGGTTTCGTGGTTCATTTGGGATGTGTTAATATTATCTTCTTCAATGATTTTTTTTTAAAACACAAAAAGCTGTTTGTTTCTTGCAAATAAATAAATAAATATTCAGTGTGTATATTAATAAATCTTGAACATGAAGTATGATATCGGTGTAAATGGCGTAAATTGTACTGGTCTCATTAGCTAAGTTGGTTAAGCGGTTACCCCGGATAGGTAGAGGTCCTGGGTTCGAGTCCCAGATGCGACTGAAATCTTTTTAATTTCTGTTGTTTTTTCGGTTTCGTGGTTCATTTGGGATGTGTTAATATTATCTTCTTCAATGATTCAAATATTACAATGAGGTTTACAAACTTCAATAAGTTATAAAAAAATAAATTGAATATTTAAAAAAAAACTCATTTGGATTATGTTAATATTATTTTCTACAATGATTAAATATTAAAATGAGGTTCTTAAGAATCTCAATAAAAATAATTAATAATTGAAAATTTAATATATTCTTTAGACTTTTATAAAAAGTCAATAGATATAAATAAAAAAATCGGATATTAATCCGAGACACTGTCTAGTTTGCAATTGTGTTCCTTATCGACTTTGTAATCATTATAAAGCTGTCAATAATATGGGATTAAAAATGGAGAATAATATTTACAAATCTTGAATTAGAGATATGATATCGATGAAGATGACATAAATTGAACTGGTCTCATTAGCTCAGTTGGTTAAGCGGTTGCCCCGGATAGGCAGAGGTCCTGGGTTCGAGTCCCAGATGCGACTGAAATCTTTTTATTTTCTGTCGTTTTTTCCGTTTTCATGTTTCATTATGTTAATATTATTTTCTACAATGATTAAACAGCTTTTAATTCGAATATACATACAAAAGAAGTTTAACAAAAGGTAAGCCAAAAAAGTTTATTATGCTAACAGTGGTTAAATACAGATTTATTTAAGAGGCTTACAAAATAAAGAAGAAGAAAAAAACAGAATAAGAAGGAAGGGGGAGAGGAAAAGGAAGATAGAATCGGGACAGGAGATGCTCTCTATACTTGTGCATCAATTGGTGGTCGTACGTATTATTACTTCAGCTAAATATTTTGAAAGGGTATTGTTGAGAACATCGATATTGTGAAATTGTGCGTATATGAAATAGAATAATATGTTATTGTAAGTTTAAAGCTCAAGTCATTTAAGAAACTTATAAAATTACAATTTTTTATTGTAAAACTAACACATACAATATTTTTATAAGTTTCTTGAAGGACTTGAGTTTTAAACTTACAATAGATCCTATTCATTTTCCATATGTACACCCGCCAATAAACAATTCATATCAATTTAAAAGCATTAAGTGCTAAAAGTGTGTATTTTCTAAAATGTAAAAATTAGCCCAATCTGTGAGCGAATATTACATTAGCCTTAACTCGAAATTTCCTACATCATCTTAGGTGCGGTTTTATAACCATCCGTTCGTAATGCTTGACACCATATTTAACTAATATTTGGTCTACCGTCCGATTTTACCGCTTTATAAAAGTTTGTTAAATTACCGATCGTTTGGCAGCTGTCCGTTGTTGTCGGGCTATGTTAATTAAAAAGACAATATGAAATATGCATTTGTGAAATGGATTCCTCATCGAACAGTGAAAGGGATGACGAGCGAATGGCAATTATTCACGATAAAAAAATAAGATTACGATCGGATAACGATCCGTTAACGAAAAACGGCTCGTTACGTAACAAAAATTTGGCAGTTCGTTAAATCCCTCCCTCCTTTGACGTTCTGTCTATTCCTTTTCTATGTGTTGTCCTATTCTATTATATTGAAGCATATCTATATCTCACTGTTCCATTTTTTTGTTATGTATTTTTGTGTCATTTTCAATTTGATCCTGACGAAGTTTGGGATAAACGAAGACGGGTGATGATGAATTTAAGATATAATAGAGGTTCAAAACAAAGAGATTGTTTTATTTATTAAAATGTAGAACGCCTAAACTGCCTACAAATCTTTACTAAAAAAAACGATTTTTCCAGATCTTCAAACCTTTTTTTATCGTCCGAAATGACAGCGAGAAAATGTTCATAATTATTTAATGAAATGCTGCCTTGGCCTAAATCCCAAAGGTGCAATTTTGAATATATATTATCAATATGCCTTCAAAAAAAACTTCACCGACTGAGAATATGAAATTTGCTACAAAACGCAGATTTTCTGCTGAAATATAATTTTAGGATATTTTCCTTGTCTATTTTCTGCTGAAATATAATTTTAGGATATTTTCCTTGTCTAATTTTGTACATCTTTGGACATTTTTATGTTAATTTAATTTCTTAAATCTCCATAATTATTTTAAAACGTACAAGGAAAATCGAAATGACTATTTTCTTACTTTGGTTCGCACTGGAATGAATGTTTTTTTCTGATTCATCTTACACTAGAATGAAGAAGAACGCGAGGAATGGGATGTGGACGTGTTTCGGGATCCAAAAGTCTGGCCATTCTGGCCTTTAATTTCTAATACCACCATAATTTAATTTCGAACAAATGGAATGGCAAAATGCAATGCAGGCAGTGTGAGATAGCCAGTGTGTTTGCTGTACTTTCATTGGCTATCTCAGGGCTAGAACCAAAATGTACTAAGTCAACGGCACACCGGCTTCCATTTAAATCTATGTGGAAGACACTTTTAGAGTGTATTCTATTAGTCTTACAAATTCACTGTTTCTTATGGAGACAATCAATGGCTCAAATTGTTGCATTGGTAATAATTATCAGTAATTGAATTCGTAGCTGGTAATCACACAGTGAATAATACATAGAGATGCCCTAACATGCAATGGGCAGAATCCAAAATATAGAAGACTAGTGAGCTAGGCGAGCTAGGCATCCGGCTAATTACAAAAACCACAATTCTGTTAGAGTATTTAGTTTGACCCTTTATATAAATGTTTGTAATTTGTTTACCGCAGTACAAATCAGGCGAAACAAACGTGGCCGGCAGTGAACTAGGCTGGTGCGAAAATATTGGGTTTTTGTAAACAAGTGGAACCTTTTTACTTGTTTGTTGTTTTTTTTTGAAATTGTCGGCACGCCTAGCTCGCCTCTCGCCCACCTTATTTTGGTTTCTTCCCTTTGCGTGTTAGGGCATCTCTCTGTATTATTAGCTCTGTGGTTCATGTGACCTCTGCCTGCAGCCGTCAAAATGGTACTTAGGGCAAATCTATTAATTCTGACACCAGTGCTATACGAGTATCGTAAAGAGTTTTGCGCGGGAACCGTGAGGTTATTTCTACACCACTCGAATTCTCTTTCTCCGGTTCAGAAGTTCCAGATTCAATTATTTCTAGATCGAATAAACAAATTTCCATCTGAATTGTGAACCGTTAAATGAAATACATCCGCATCTACCAAACCATAGACAAAATACCAATTACTCGATTATCCGACGAATGCTTAAGATAACGTTTTTTGAATAACCGTCGGTAAGTCTTGTGAACTGTATTTTAACTACATAAAAATATATCGTGTGGTTAATTGGAAGAACCGTCAATTTTATGGTTGAATTAACCCCAATTACTGGAGATTCAAGTAGAGAAATGTTTCTCTGTTCTGATGCACCGAAAATAGGATTATTTTGTGGATTCATCCACCATTATTAAAGTATCATTAGACAGATTAGACCTACTAGACAATTAGTTATACTTAACCTGTAACCTCTTATCGTATTGTAAATTACGTATTAACGGTTAGGAGGTGCATTTTTCTAGAAAGCGTTTACCACATTTAATTCCCTTTCCCAAGTAAATTAAATCCAAACACAGTTTTGATATCAATTCATTTATAGACTGATAAATTCATTAAATACGGGGTGGTTTCTAATAAACTACCATAGGATTTAAGATTGATTGAAGGCTCGATAGATTTCAGAGCGGAGCCTCTTCTGAATGTGATACCCATGAACGATACAGTTGCATCCCCATAGCCGGTTAGTACCCACCTAAAGTCGTTTACAGAATTTGAAAGTTTTGTAATATAAATATGTATTATTATTATCGGTAACTTCAGTTAAACCCGAGTATAATTTTTTCGATTATTTAAAAAATCTGTTTTCCAGTCCTAAATTCGAACAACAAAAACAGTAATATTTATTTATCTATATATAGAAAAATGAATGTTTGTCTGTCTGTCCTCGATTTTCTCGAAAATTACTTGACCGCTATCGCTGAAAATAGCACTGTTTATTCTTATTAGTGCCGGGAAAGTTTAGACAGTAGTTTGAATGAAATTCAATATGTAAAACTATTGCTATAACGTTTTAAAATCAGTATGAAAAACATTGAACCCGCCACGTTGTATTGAGGTTAGCGCATAGATATACCACTCTGGTAAGCCATAGATTACATATTCAAAAGAAGAAGGTTTGTTTGGGTAGATTTTTTTCAAAGTGGAAAACACAAGTAGGTACCTAATTAATAACTTTTTAATGTAGATATATATATTTTTTAATTAATGTTTGGAATGAATTAAAATTTCAAATTGTTTCTTTTATTTAGAGATAGTAATAGTCGTCACAAGGCATTACTTTCGCTGTCAAATCAATTATGGCACCCAAACGACAAGCAAGAATTCACCCCCAGCAAGGGCGGGCACACATCAGCTTGTGTAATATAAATAACAAACAAGAATAAAATAGTTATATGTGCAGTGTTTTTTGATATTCTTTCCTGTGCGCGTAAAATCATTTCTTCTCAAGATAAAACTTTATTATATAACGTGTTAATCTGGAGTGACCTGCCAGGGAAACATACTGGTATATGGTATGGTCCAGTATCTGCTTGTACGTATTATATTATTGTATGGTTTACATTGCCTACCTCACTAGGTGAAACCTCTTCTGAGGTACGTATTAATTAAGGGAGGAACGTCAGGAAGCACCTTGCTCTTCGGATCTGGTCACCAAACACGGCTTTTGCCATTTCAACCAGGGTTTCGATTCTGAAAGGTGGTCCACCGCATCGAAGTGATGTTCATTTTTTATAAAACATAGTTTTTTTAATAACTGAAAGGGTATTTATAGATATAAAGCTCTGTAGTGGTTGTTTATTAATATTTGTGATAATGTGAAAACAAATTTATACCTTCGTCATTTTTTGGTGCTTACAACGTCCTAGGGTGGGCTAACCCCTACTTATATTTGTTTAAAATCTGTTTATGAACATAATCATTACTTAATAATGAATAACAGTAAAATTCAATGTAAAAAAAAAAACAAGAAAAAACCTTTCGTGCTCCGTGCGTGAATTCCAAGAGGTTCCAATACAACATAAACAAAACACGTTCGGCTGTTGTTACTCCAACTTCATTATCCGAATCACAATCCATTCACGGGCCCATAACTCTACCGATATAGAGAATATCGAAATACCGAAACAGCGTCCAAATAATATATTAATGGGCCACAAAGAAATAATGTTAATTTTTAATAAGAACTGGTGATTATTATTATTGTGTTTTGTTAGCACTGTAGTTGAATTGTCGATGCTATTGTTGTGTATTTTTGTCACGTTGGTGGTAAACGAACCCGTTGGTAAGTTAGTGAGTTTGAATTTTTTTCATTTGAGCGGGAGAGCGGAGAGCTGACGAGTGCGCGCGACTCCAACAAGAAAACTGACTTCGATTTGGTTTGCGTTCGGCCTACCTTTGCAGATGGCCTCCGGTACGTACCCAGTACTTCTCGCCGCGGAGTGGGAGAAAGGGTATGCCGCTAGCCGCTAGCTTCCTAATATTTCGTGTTCAACTTTACAGGTGAAGTTTTTCTAGTATTTCGTTTTCCGTTCAGGTCTGATTTTATTGGATTTTGTGAAAAAGATACATAAACTAATTTTTATTGTCAACTAAGTTATTTCGCCATTTCTCCGCGGCGGTAAACAGTAAAAATGAAACGCCACAGATATGTATGCTGTTATCTAGCGACTTTCCGGAAAAATGTTTTAATAAATAAACTTCCGATTGCCAGCAACGTGTTTTTGAATAATTGGTAATGGAATATTTTTGATAAATTATAGTGCGAGAACTTAAAAGTGGAGTGTTTTAAAGTTTTAAAGGGAAAGTGACGTGTACAGGTTTTTTTTTAAATCTGTGCAGTAGGTACCAATTGCAACGCGATATCAGACCAGCTAGCTAGTTGATTACAAATTCTTTCCATGATATAATGAGCTCTAAAGCATCTTTCTCCAGAGTAAATTATCGTATAACATAAACACGATAACATTATTAGAGATGGGTAATATGAAATCAGCATCACTGTCACTGCGATAAACTGCGTTTCAAATTACTGGAAAATTAAGAGAAACAGGTAGTTATTGGAACCAGTTTCTATAGGGGACACTTCATTTATGATCTGTAGCTCTGTTTAGCATGATTAAAAAACAAACCACAAAAATATTTCGTCAAACCAGTTAAAAAATTCAATGACCGCAAATACACCGTGGCAATATAAATGGAAATTCAAAGTCGGAAAAAAGGGCGGCCTCCTGATTGGTTGTTGGCTGCGCATCGCTGCATATACGGCCTTAAGCACACGAACATGATTCATATAAAAACAGAGTCTATGCCCTAATAACTATTACGCAAATCATGAAAAATTTCCGTGACAAAACTTTTTACATACATTTTTCGACAACTGTTGAGTGCACACTTCGGCGCCCCCAGGGACGAGTCACGAGTTAAAAAGTTACCAGCACAATATGAGACACAATTTTCCCATGTTATGGGTAATTTTTGAAGAATTTCTGCAATATTTTAAATAAATTTAATTACGATCTTTATTTTCACGGCGCCCTTCAGAAATTGCGCCATTTTTTGCTCAGTATGAACGTATTGCAGATCTGGCGCTGGCGGTAGGAAAAACAGCTACATAATTAATGTTAAAAAAACTTACCACAGATGCGGTGAGTTTTCTCTGAAAATGGTTAGGTTGCTGGCTTTAGCCGATGTTGGTTGTGACTGCCACATAAACTATCCAAAGAGTCGCTCCATTGTGCATATTACAAACAAAGTACTGAATATATAAAATACTAATATTTTATACTAATTAATCGAGGTACCAACAGAGGGCACCGATGGCTACATTTGTGATTTTTTATCGAAAATCACGACCCTTTACTACGACACTAACGCAAACAAGTATTCCCTTGACCGCGCATTGCGCACACATGTACGTTTTTTTGTGTAGAATGCAGTCAATATTTCAATATGACACGTGTGTTATTTTGCATTGGGGGGGGGATTAGGTTCATGAATGTTCACTTATTTTATGTATTTCCATAGAAACTATTTGTGCTAAAACATTTTCTTATTTAAATTAACCAGTTTTGTTAAAAGCAAAAATGATATTTAATGAAAATACATTAGTAAATGGCATTTAATTAGTCACATAATTGAAAAAAGTATTTTTCTAACTGCAAGTAGGTATATATTGGATGATTATTTATTGGAAACCTGTTTGAAGTTGGAATTAGTTGTGGAATTGGATGATGCCACATTTCACTTCTTCTCCTCATATGGTGAAGGAGAGTTGGTAGAGGTCATAGTGGGATATTGGGGTTATTCAGCCAGTCGACGGCATCGAAAGCCACTCGGTTCAGCGCAGATGTGCCATAGGAACACTGATGAAAGGGACATTCTTCTACGATATGTTCTGTTGTTTGAATGTGTCCACATTCATAAAGTTCGGAATCCTTTAGGTCCCATTTATGCATCATATACGCACAATGGCTGTGGCTGCACCGGGTGCGGTTTAATGAGGTCCACGTCTTCCGAGGGAGAGAGAACCCTGTCAATTTAATAGTGGGTCTACAACAAGATGCTTGTGTTTCACGTTTGAGGTCTGCCATTGAGTTTGCCACGACTCTTCAGGGGAGTATCGTGATAGAAGCAGTATTTCGCCTTCAGTCCAAAAAGGTTTTCAGGATGTCGGGCAGCTGGCCGCGAGGTTTACAAGGTCATCCACATCCTATTATATGTCACTTACTCATACAATGTGACTCCTCACGTCCCCAAATTCTTCTTCCATAATAAAGTTCATTAGTTAGGTAGTAGCAAAGGTAACTATGTATTTTACAAATTTCTTTTATATATATATATATATACTGCTTTATTAGCCGTACTCGATAATATTATGTGATCGCTTTCTGCGAAAACATAATATTGGCGAGTATATGGTAGTCTGACATTCTATAGTAGACAAAACATGGGGGTGCTGCGATCATAATATGACAACACCAAGAAATCTCATAGGAAGATTATTGTAAGTTTAAAAAGGCATAATGGTTGGACCATGTTTGATGCATGTTTTGTACTTGATTGATTATTTAAGGCTTTGGAAAGAAGGCAATTACATGGAAAATGCTATTTTTTATATTTCTGAAACGTACATATCGTTAAAACCATACATTAGGTGTTAGAAAAATAAATTAAATAAAACAACAAAATCAAATTCACAGGTCAAAAATATAAATAAAAACTACGTAAAAAAAAACGAAATATGGTATTTTGCGTTGTTTTTTAATGAAATGTTAAATTCGAATATGGGGAACAAATTTTCGAAGACACAGTTAGCCATAAAATGAAAAAATATAGTTCTACTTTATTAAATATCTATATTTTATTGCCAAGCTATACGGCTGAAAAGGGAAAATTTTAAAACATTAATTTAAGTAAATTAGTCGGGGAAAACAAATTGTTTGTTTCATTTAATAAGTAATTAATACAGTTTTTGACATGTTTGTCGTATTATTTTTTTAGATTGTAATCATCCTTTCATAACTCCATAAACAACAGGGATCCAATAAGAAGAATGTGCGAGTTATTCAATCTAAATCAAACCTTTGCTGAATTCCGACATATTCTCTGATACATGCGGTACTTTTATTTGTAAATTTTATTTACCTTCTGTTACTTTATTTAGACATTGTGCACTTTTTCAAATTATTTCTGTGTAACGCAATCTTAAATTCCTTATTTTTTTTATTATTATATTAAAGGTTTATTTATCTGTACCGTATTAATCAGTGAGAAATATCAAGGGTGCAGGCGAGTTCTCCTGATTGTTTTAATATTACTGTCTGTATCAGTACTTTCAGCTTAGACCACTCTCTGACGGTCCGGTAGAGAATCGACATAAACCTCATGCGTGATACCGACAGGGCACTGCGCCATATATTTCAATGGGCGCTAGCTCGCGACTCGCGGGGGGGGGAGTGAGAGCGGCGCGACGTACTTCCGTTATACTACAAGCGGGACAACAATTCAGTAGCTTCTCGGTAAACGCGCATCAATTAAATCTATGCACGGCGTTTCGATCGTTTACGCGCCATTCATTCTTTGATTTCAGACATGGAGCAGAACGTGAATTTTCAGCTAATAATGGAGGTAGAGAAATATGCACGCCTTTATAACTATAAATTACCGGCGAATGCAGAATAGGGGACAACGGAGAAAGCTTGGTGTGCAATAGGAGGACTTCTCATATATGGAGTAACGTGCTGGACCAGTTCTTGGAACATTTGCCGGAATTTGACATCATCTCCAGACAGTTCCCTGGCAGCAATAAATAACCTACAATGAATGTAACAAATTAAAATTAATAAAAAATGAATGTGGAAAAATATATCTGCAATGACGTCACATCCCCACGGGCACACCATTCCTTCGTTCGATACGCCTCACACAGGTAAAGAACCGCTGTAAAGAAGTTTGGTGAGGAGCGAGTGAGAGGTCCGTCCCATCGCATTAGGAATCGGGTGGGGGGAGGAAGACGTGGATAGTTTCACCTGCCTCCACCAACACCGACCTCATCTAACTCTAACGTATTTCTATCGCGGTATGGGGAACCCAAGGTCAATGGGATTTAGTCCGATCTCGGCACAATGTACTAGTATTGGCTTCTACATATATGAGAACATACTCGTACGCGCGTTGTATGTGTGTATCGTGTATTATATGCTTTTGCGTTAAGGCCATCCACCGGCAAAAAATTTAACGAAATCACGCGCTCCTTATGCAGGTGGCGACAAGGTTCAAAATCCCGCTGTACATCGGCCGCATGTTTCGATTTCGGCAAAAAAAACATCACCAATATGCGTGTTTTATTCTATTCTAAAAGCTCAGACATAATTATTAAAATGTTTTACGGTCATATTCTAAAAAACTTAATTTATCACAATGAACAATGCGAAAATATGGGAAAAAGAGTTCATAAGTCGGAGATTTTGCGCTTTAAACATTTTTTTTAATGTCTCATACTTTATTTTTTTCTAAGCATATAAAAAGACAAACCAAAAAGTTGACGGTTAAATGAAAGGCCAAGGTGTGATCTACTTGCAGTATTTAATTCAATTATCTATGATATTTCTAGGCCAACAAATTTTCAAACCGAAAACACACGATTTTGCATTACTTCCCATTGCATCGCCTTAAATATATATTTTTTAATCTAATAGGTACCTATCTACTATCTACCCTACCTAATGGGATCAAAGACAGAATTCAGAACTAAACTTAAAACTCATCTTTTCAGACAATCATATCCATAAATGGAAGAAATGCACCAGTAAATTGCTTAGCTAGGCTAGCCGGTTAGTGTTTACCTAAAATCACATTAAAAACTTCTTACGCTTTTTAAGGTCATTTTATAAATATTCTCCAGTCGTATATATTATAAATATTTCAAATAAATACCAACTCTTCTTGTGCCACCAATCTTCTAATAAATGTAACATCCATAGAAAAGGAGGATAAAATAGCAACTCTAAAAATATCATCTCTATGCTTAAATTTTCTAATAAAACTGTGTTCATGTGAAGCGACCTGCCAGCTGCCAGCTGCAGGTAAATATATTTTTCTGTATCTGTTTGTAGGTAATAAGATATAGAATAGGAAGTAATATTTGTATAGTGCCCTTAAGGTGATTTTTCACAAAAACGGCGCTATAAAAATCATCCAATTATTATTATTACCTAAAAACTTTATAGCGGGGGTGCCCAAACGGCAGATCGCGACAGGTTTCAAAGTCAATTGTCAATTAGAATGTCATTATTTTTAAATAAGCCTATAAAAGGGATGAAATTCAATTAAAATCACATTATTATTCTAGGTTTTTTATTTATTATTTTTAAATCCGATTCTCCACATTGTGATACATGTGTATTTACTTGTACTCCACTGTACCTTATAGTTTAATTTAATAAAATATTTACTTTGAAAATGTGCCTATAAAATAGAAAAATCCGAGTAATAGTAATCTAAATGTGAGCAAATGTGAAGAGTTGAATATAAATGAAATAAAATGCATTATTTTTATCGCTATTATTGATACAAAAAATTTCCCTGCGGCGTTTTTCTCTTACCTTCAATAACTCTTCTTTTAGGGAGGGAGGGGAGGGTGAACGGTGAGTCAATTAAGTTTAGGAAACACTGCTTTTAAAGTTTACTTCAGTCGTTTAGCCGCTTGCAAAGTTAAGTGTGTCAAGCTGTAACGAGTAGTCGATCGCTAGACTACTAAAAATTGTATAGTTGACCCCTGGTAAACCCGTCTTGAGATTTTGTAAAAGCCAACATGTTACAAGTTAATCTAATGAAGACCTCCGTAAAAAAACAGTGCCTAAGGTTATTGGCTATAGATCTAGATTTAATTAATTAAAACTGATTGAAAATCTGGATTAATTCTACAAGTAAATAAATTATAGTTATGAAATAAAACAAAGAAGCGAAGCTTGCAGTCCACAATGGAGTGCTGATACCAACCCTGATGTATGGCACTGAGGCATGGAACTGGGAGAGAAAAAATGAAAGTAGACTGAATGATGTACAAATGAGATCTCCGAGTCGAATGTGTGATAAAACCATGTATGATTTTGTGAAAATGTTGAGATTCGTATAGAATGCAAGGCTAATGTAAGCGTAATAAGTAAGATTAAGAGAGGGACGCTTAGATGGTTTGGGCATGAAGAGCGAATG
Organism: Halesus radiatus; assembly: GCA_022606495.2. Classification (NCBI taxonomy): domain Eukaryota; kingdom Metazoa; phylum Arthropoda; class Insecta; order Trichoptera; family Limnephilidae; genus Halesus; species Halesus radiatus. Next base: position 26,734 of record JAHDVE020000134.1, read on the forward strand.
ACCGAAGAAAGGAGTGTAAGGAGAATATATGACGCTAATGTGAATGGAAGAAGAAGCCGGGCACGTTCGTGGAAGACATGGCACCATTTAGGGAATCAAATACTTAAGTCGAGCCATGTCAGAAGTTGTAAAAACAGAAGAGAATATATGAAACGCTGTATGAATGTGAATGATGCAAGAAGTGTATACCAAAATCGAGTTGTTTGGTTGTCCATCCTCTCTACCTACCTCTGCAGGGAAACGGCGTGATGTTTAGTTAATTAGTTATTTAGTTAAGTAAAACAATTACTTTGTTTATAACCACGATTTTTTTTTAATTTATTACATTCGACCGGTTTCGCTTAACACAAACATCATCAGGGTACAAAATTAAACTAATAAAAATAATACATACTGTGTGTGCTTATATATGCATATAGAATGAGACAAAACATAACATAGAATAAAGGAGCGGTGTGAGATAGCATCAAATTAAAATGTAGCATAGTAACAGAGAGAAAGAGACAGATGTGTACATATCAGAATTCAGAGAAGCTTCAACAATAATTGCTTTTCGAAATTCAGAAGCACTTGAAATAAAGAAAGCCGTAAAAACCAAAAGTATAATTCTTATTAACAATTAAATGTATCCAATAGCCCAATATTGGGTACATTTCCCATAAACTCGTAAATTCCCATTATCCCTTAATCACCTGTTCAGGTGTCGCTTTGTCTCTTTAGATATATTATGGTAGCCCATTAAATACACATCTGTCTCTTTCTCTGTGATACTACGCTAGATATTAAATTGATGCTATCTCATTGTTTCTTTATTCTATGTTATGTTTTATCTTATTCCATATGTATATACGAGTATAAGCACACACTATGTTTTTTTTTGTTTAATTTTGTACCCCTGATGATACCTGTACCCGTGTTAAACGAAACCGGCCGGTTGAAATAAATTAAATAAATTTCTTGTTTATAAAAAAAGTAATTGCGTTATTTCATTAATATGTCAATCCACACAATGACTGCGTTCTACCCTTAGACTAATAATACATTGTCACTCTAAGGTTCTACCAAAAAAAAAAACTAATTATTGTTAAGTACCTAAAAGGGGGTCTCCATATCCAGACAGTTGAAACTAAGTCTCTTGTGCTGTACACTTAGAGTAATAAATATACCATTACTCTAAGGCTGTATGTACAACATGAAAAATTGAAATTTATTCTCGTATATATTTAGAAAGGAGTGTAAGAAGAATGTATGACGCGAATGTGAATGGAAGAAGAAGCCGGGGACGCCCGAGGAAGACATGGCACGATCAAGTGAATCAAATACTTGAGTCGGGCCATGTCAGAAGTCAGAATAATAGAAGAGAATGTATGAGACGATGTATGAATGCGAATGAAGCAAGAAGTGTATGCCAAGATCGAGTTGTTTGGCGGTCCGTCCTCTTTGCCCACCCCTACAAATAATTAAAATAATTGTTAAAGTTTCAATTTTGAAAGCCCACCAAAACGCACGAAATCTATGGCTTGTTGGGTGTGACGTCACACGAGCAGTCGGATTGGCAGTTCATGGGCGGTAATCGATATTGTATGGATTCCATACAAAACTTCGAGAACTTTATACTCAAATTTAACTGCTTTTAATTGAAGGAAACATTGTAGGATATCAGCTTCTCGTTACTATTGTAGGTGCATTGTACCAAAGTGCAAAAATACATTTATATCCGCAACTGATTAATAATGTTTCAGGGTTCAAAGAAAGTCCATATCTAACTTTTTTTAAACCTAAACTGGAAAACTAGGGCACATGTTGGTAAGAGAAATGCGTATTATGATACCGCTGCACATCTGATATATCGATACCGGGTCCACAGATATTAGCGTTCTGACCGTTCCGAGATATTAAACGATATTTTGGTATTCATATCTATTGAATAATGATTTGGTACGTGATAATAATGATAATATTTTTATAGTGCCATTTTGGTGAAAATCACATAAAGAACGCTGTGCAAATGTTTTTTTTTCCCAATGCTCTTTTTTTCATTATTGAAATTTAGTACAATTTAATTCATTGCAATATTATACTTCTCTTTTAAGCAATGGTTGTGTAGAGAAGCGGAGTGTAGTTCACTTTTATGTAACGGTTTATAAAATCTACGTATAATTAATTATATACAATAAAAGTTATATATTCAGAATCGGCATTTGCTGAACTATACGAATATACATATTTTAAAGCCATTATATATTTCACTGGAGTTCTTTATTTAAAATCTATTGGAAACTACACGAAACTAGACATTTATTCATCTTTGAATTTCGCTCGTCTATTAAAAATATAATAGTATTCAGGAACACACCTAGTAATAATAATTATTCTGAATTTGCCAACCATATTTTGGAAACAAATCATTCTATTGATGTAAATAATGGTTTACAAATTTCACATACAAATACAACCGGTTTACAATTATACAAATTTGAAATTTTTGAAATTAGAAAAAATGTTAATAGTCAATTAAATAAAATTAATAATCAAAAAAAATTACGTAGCTATCTCTTGAATGTATTTTCATATTTATATTGATAATAAAACTAATTTCTTTTCATTTTCTTATATAAATTTGTTTTTCAATGTTTTATGATAATTTTTTATTAACATTTTTGATTAATTACTAACCTACTTTAATTATTTATTGTTTAAGTTTGTAATTTGTCTATACTTGCATTATTGTGTTCTATATCTATCATTTGTCTATATTTGACATTATTATTTTTAAGTATTCTGTATGTCCTAATGAGGAATGTTTCGTTTTGGAATCATGTTGATATGCATATATTAATAAAGTGGTGATTACAAAGTAATTTTGAATTAATTTATTTAATAATATTATGTGTTTAAGAAATTATTTGGTATCACTTGTTTGAATGCACCACCTGGAGTCAGAACAATGAGAGAAAAAGCTCCATTTCATGGATTCATATTATTTATCTTTTTTGCAACGGATAAAATTTATTGAGCCTTCATAACCATTAATTACTGTATTATTATGTGATGTGACTGATTTATTAATTATTATAAGTTATAACGATTATTAACCGCCAATTTAAAGTCAACGATATATTATAAATTAATTATTATAAACGTTGTTGATTACCATGTTAATTTTTTTGTCTTTGCGCTAATTTATTGTGTAACCACGCTTCAAATAATACTTATTTAAAATAATTATTTTTGAAGAAATCAAAACGCTCTGAAAATAATTAATTTCGTAATAATACAAAAGCTTGGAAAAAATAATGTTTTGTATATATTCCCGAGATTCATGAGAACAACATTTTAAATGGTCAGTTTTTGCCGCTGTTTTATATAAAATGTACTCAGATAAAAATAAAAATAGATGGATGGGAAAAAAATTATACTGGAATTACTTACCTATTCACGAGTGGTATATCTATGCTATTCACCTTCCGAACGATATTATTATTTATTGTTGACAACACTGTCGAGACTATTACCTCACGAGCATAGAAAAGTATTTAAATAACTGTCAGATTTGGGGTCCCAAGGATCCGGTGTTACTTTTGAAATGGTGAAGTAAATGAGTTATTTTTATTAAATATGCAAAATGAGACAGTTCGGTCGTTTTGGACCCCTGGTAGGGTCTATCGACGAGAGCACGTCCAGCGCTCGCTTTATGGTAATACACAAATCAGTTAATTCAAAGTGAGGTTATATAGTCAAAGTCCCATATAAACCGCTTATCTGACGTACATCGTTATTTTCGCAATTTTAACTGAATCTTAAAATATTTAATCAAGTTCTAAAGGTCACGCACTCAGTACTTTATCGATTCTAATATGTTATTTACACTTACCCTTGTCTAGGTCATGGTCAATTATGGCTTATAATATGATAATATTAGGCATACAATATACTCTCGTTTTGTCATTCCTTTATTTATAAACCGTTAGTCAATTTCCCAAGATTGATGCTTTTTCTCAATACTATACCATGCATATTCGTGCAACTTCTTATCTGCAAATCAATCAATATTCATATCAATTGTGTTTGTCTGATAGCTTGATCTCGTTCAGTTAATTATCAGATTATATTGTTTGTCTACCTTTTATTTCGTTATTTCGAGGGTCGGAAACCATCATGGCTATTGTTTGATGGTGGTATTTTATGTGGTTTTTATAGGTTTTTGCGGCAAAAACATCAGAGATGTTAACATACCACCAGATCCCCATCAAGACCTACCACCCGCAGGAAGGATGGGCTGAGCAAGACCCCATAGAAATATGGAATGCTGTCCTGGAGTGCATAGAGGTAATTTTATATCTCCACCAATCATGTACATTGGTGGCCACTCAGCGGGAAAACTACAAAAACCGCGATTAGGGATTTTTTTTTGAGATTTATACATTTATTTTATTTATTTATTTGAAACACACATTATTTAATAATCAAATGTAAGAAAGCTTTGACTGCCCAACTCGGAACAAATCCCGTTTTAGGACAGTCATATTGACAAGTTTATTTCATATTAAGTGCCATTATACAAACATAGAAGGGAAAGAAAGCTAGTATTGACATAGTATGGTAATATAAAATATCTATAAAAAAGTATAATAATTAAGTATAAAGAGATGTGAAGCAAATGAACAAAAAAATTGTGTATACCAGATAATTTGAGTATAGTTAAATAATAAATATAGAATAATAGTTCAAAGAGATGAGAAAAAATATATATATATAAGATCGAGTTGTTTGGCTGTCCATCCTTTCTGCATACCCCTGCAGTTAGTTAGCATCCACCCAAGCACGTTCATGTGTAAGTTTTTACAGATTTTTATACCAGCTACAATGCATCGCGCAATGAAGAAATACCACTTTTGTAGTATTGTACCAAAGTTTTGGACAGCCAAACTAGGGGGGGGGGGGGTCCACGGAAAATTAAAAGAATGGCAAAGGGGTCCAGGGGAAAAAAAGTCTGAGAACCTATACTCTAGAAAATAAATAATACATATTATAATTTAGCAAATGATATTATATTTGTTTTGAATTCCTTGCAGATTTCCATAGACAATCTGCATAAACTAGACATCAATCCGGAGGACATAGTGGCTGTTGGAATAACTAACCAGAGAGAAACCATCTCCTTATGGAACTTCAAGACCGGCGTTCCTGTCAGCAATTCTATTTGTGAGTTCATTATTGAATCATGCATCGGTAATTTATTGCTATTATTACTTTTACAGATAAAAATACAATGCAGTAATGCCCAGTCATCAAGTTGTCAGATACCAATGCTCCTATCAAGTTGTCAGATTACACACATTCGATAAAAATACAGGCACTAGTTTACTGCATAAAAATGTAACCGGCATTCGACTAGATAACTTAGAAGCATTAGAAATAAGGAAAGCCAAAAACACTAATAGTAGACTCATAAATAATCAAATAAATTTAAATAAAAGTCCAATCCTAAAATTATTCCCAATAAACAAAGTACATTCCCTTCCCGGTCAGCAGGTACCTGCTGATCTCCCACCCTTGGCCCTTCACTAGCCTGTTTGTATCAATCTATAACACATGTGCATCTTAGTTCATAGTTTAGTTGTATACTGCTCTGAAGAAGCTACGGTAGTAGCGAAACCCAGTCGGCTAAAGTATAAATAAAAGTGATGTAAAACAAAGTTATTGTTTTATTTTTTAAATTATGTCAGATTAAAGTTTGTGGTCGGTCCAAAAATGCTGCGATGCCATTTAGATGAGGGAAATCAATATATATTTCAATTTGAGAAGCGGGTATGGGTACCGCCGCCCCGTGAACCATTCATTGGATCACCAACACCACTGCCGTAGGTCACCCCAAGTGGTGCACTACGTTTGGTGACTTAGCAGGGGTGCCCAGGTTCATGGGTGAGGTTTGTTCAGGTCTTGACGGCGAATGATCGGGAGAGGCCGGTTGAGGGAGACCCACTGACCTCAGAATTAATAGACTTGCCTTTGTGTACCATTTCGATGGCTGGTGGTGAAGGTCACGTGATACCCATTTTATCACCAGCCTATTTCACTGCCATCCACATTTGTTTTGTGTGATTTTGAGTGTATATTGAATCGCTTTGTTCCTCCCGAAAACCCCTAATTACCCCTTTCCTTTTGGTCGACTCCCACTCCAACACCTAAATATTCATGTATGTCTGTCATTATTTTGTATTTTAGTTTAATTTTAATATAGTCCTGATGAAGGATGAGCACTTTCGAAACTGGTCGATCATTATATTAAATTGAAGTGATTCAAAGCAAATTTATGCATTTATATTATTGACAAATCTTAACACTCCTTTTTGGGTGCAGTTAAACTGAAGGTTTTTTGCATAACATAATAAGTTTTGTAAATGATTTTAAGATAGATTCCTACGGTATATGTTTTCCTTCCAGTATGGATGGACAACCGAGCGGACCCCATCATCGAGGAGCTGTCGCGGCGAGGCGCCGCCTGCTCCGAGTGGGTGCGCTGGACCACGGGGTTGCCCCTCAGTGCCTACTTCTCCGCCCCAAAACTGGGCTGGCTGCTTCGGGAGCACAAGGGCTCCATCAACCTGGCCCACTGCATGGCGGGGACCATGGACTCCTGGCTGATATGGGTAATAATATGCACAGTTTCATCATTGGCGAAGAAACTCTTGAATGGCCGCTTCTAGGTAATGCCTCTACTCCTGCCAACCTTCTTTAACACTCCTTTGTCTTGCAGATTAACTATAAGGTTTTAACTTAAGACCACAGGTATTATTGGTAAGGACACTGTCTGCATAGATCCCATAAGCACTCCGACCATAAGCTCTTTTACCATATTTCCTTGACAGTAGCCCAGTTCCTTCAACTTCTAGTACTCCAAGATTGCCCATCAGATATGCAAAATTTGTGAATGCCGGTGTATCTGATTGGCAATGTAAAAACATACATTCTTTTCGTCCATCTTGTCCCGGAAAACCAATATTGCTGTAGCAGCCAAGGCCATGTAAAAACATACATTCTTTTCGTACATCTTGTCCCGGGAAACCAATATTGCTGTAGCAGTCAAGGCCATGTAAAAACATACATTCTTTTCGTACATCTTGTCCCGGGAAACCAATATTGCTGTTATACCAGACGTGACTATCAAAGTTCGTAATACCCTCCGTTTGCATAAACATCAACCAGTACATAACTCAGTAGGTGGTACGACTAGATACGAAATCAACTACTGAGTTCGTGCAGTTTCGAACGAGAGACGACTCGATACGTTCTCGATCGAGCTGGCATGTAGTACTGGTCAGGCTCATAACAGACGACCTGACCACAAACGAGAGAGAGAGAGAGAAGCGACTAGATACGCGTCTCTGTCTTGTTTGTTTGTCTGCACAAATAATTAATTGTGCAACGCCCGACTTTAATTTTAACCTGATAGAAGCGACTAGATACGCATCCCTATCTTGTTATGTTTGCACAAAAAGAGGATTTGTGCAAACGCCCCATTTCAGTACATATTGGCTTTCGACAAGCGTAGTTCCGGGGTTTTCGAAGAAGTGATGATGACAGTGCACGTCATCGTTTTCTTTTTCCTACGCCCCTGAACCTCGTTTTCGTCCCGAGACGCTACTGGGTGCTAACGGGACATTTCTCCGACCCCCGCCACCCCTACGGTCGCTCCCGGCGACGGTCCCGAAACAGAGCGGGCTCTCATTGGTCGAGCCCCTCTGATCCACAAAAAACCTTTCAAAATTATTGTTCTACCAAAATTGTCTGTCTTTGTAAGCGATTCCTGCGGCCGCGGTGACTGATCTAAATAAACGATATTTTCTGATCTGTTCATTAGCGCCCGCGTAATCGAGTAAACTTACTTATTTTATGTTTGTACAATGCATTTTTTGTAAATTGACGGCAAAGTATTACCTGTCCTACTTTGACCCCCATGACATACTTTGTAATAATTTTGGTTGCTTTAATAAAAAATAGGTGAAGATTGCAATAGGCTCAATTCAAGCAGAAGGTCGTGATTGACATCCTAATTTTTTGATCAAGTCGATCCAAGATTGACAGAGTCTACGGCAGCTCGCGAAATATTCACGAGTTCAAACTGCCCGATTCGCCGCACGGTATCGCACCGAAGTACTTGAACGATGCGTACATTTCTAAAATTCAGAGTATTCTCACGGATTCAACACGCCTTCTACCTACTTCGCCTGCATCTTCACCCGGCCTGAAAACCGACCGTGACTTTCTCTTCGCCCTCACCACCTCCTTGCAAGAAATCGTTTGCCTTTTTCAAGGCATTTCCCCCTTTCCTTCCTACCCTGCTCTGAAGCGTCGAAGTGGCCAGCCTGATCTTCTTCTTCTAAAAACGTGCGGCAAGAGTTTACAGATCTTGTCCCGTACATGGTCCTTCTTGAGCCAGGATCTACTTCACGCCTTCACGACTACTAGTGACGTCTTCTCGCCTTCACGCCTTCAGTGACGTCTGCACGCCTTCTCGCCTTCAGTGACGTCTGCACGCCTTCTCGCCTTCAGTGACGTCTGCACGCCTTCTCGCCTTCAGTGACGTCTGCACGCCTTCTCGCCTTCAGTGACGTCTGCACGCCTTCTCGACTACAAGCGACGTCTGTACGTCTTCGTGCCTTGTACGTGCCGAGATGCCTGCACGTCGCAGCCGTCGAGGGGCCTCGAGCTCGGAGTCTCAGCCCGAGTCCACCGCTGTGCCCGCCGCTGTGCCCGCTGCTGTGCTCGCCGCCGCGCCCGCCGCTGCGATCGCCGCCGCGCCGCCTGCCGCCGCGTGGCCTGCCGCCACGTGGCTTGCCGCCGGGCCGTCTGCCGCTGCCCCACCCCCTCCTGCGCCCGCCCCTGCGCCCGACGCTGCTCCCGCCGGTGCGCTCGGCGCTGCGCTCGGCCTCACTTTTCTTAAGGGATAATTTTGACGACTGGCGCAATGTCTCCTGGGAAGGGTGGCGGGAACAAGAATCCACCTAGCACTGCTTCAGAGGGACTGCCCTGGTGTCCTGGCAACGGCTCGTCCCAAGTACTCTCACTTAATCTATTTAGTTTCTCCCTTTTACTGTTTTATGTTAGTATTTCTCCGCGTCTCACCATGTTCATCTACGGACGAGTAGAGCAGAGCCACCATTATTACTAGAGCCACTTTTGTCGACCGTATGTATGTACTAACCATTCTGGGCTGTGGAATTTTACTAACCTCCTTCTAAGCTAATGCTATGCAGGGACACTTGAGGGTTTAGAATCATTTATAACCTTAGCTTCGTTGAACCAAAAAATTAGAGTCCTTGAGGTGCACCCTGAAGGAGTAACCATAAGTTACTTATACCGGGGTGGGAAAGTGGTGGATAACCTCAACTGCGCTCGGCCCTGCGCCCGGCGCTGCGCTCGGCCCTGCGCTCGGACCTGCGCTCGGACCTGCGCTCGGACCTGCGCTCGGACCTGCGCCCGGCGCTGCGCTCGGCCCTGCGCTCGGACCTGCGCTCGGACCTGCGCTCGGACCTGCGCTCGGACCTGCGCTCGGACCTGCGCTCGGACCTGCGCTCGGCGCTGCGCTCGGCGCTGCGCTCGGCCCGGCGCCCGGCACTGCGCTCGGCGCTGCGCTCGGTGCCGCGCCCACACCCACCACTGCGCAGTCCTCCGATGCTGAGAACAACTCCTCCACCACAGAGGACACCGTGAGGCAGCTACAACGGGAGATGCGCGCCTTGAGGGAGCAGCATGCCAAGCAGCTTGCCGCGCTATTGTCGGCCATGCAGCCCGCCAAGCAGGACGGACCCGCAGTTGTGCAGCCAATCCCCGAGCCGGTACGAGCACAGATGACCGACGCAGAGGCGCGTGCTGTGCGAGCCCCGGCTGAGGGGTACCCCCTCCCCGCTGCAACGTTCGGCCCCGCTGTGCTCCCTTGCCCCGCAGCGCCGGCCGGACGCTACGCCGAGCCACTGCCGTATGCCGAGCCGCTGCCGTACGCCGAGCCACGAGCCCGCCCGCCCACTCTACGCGCAGCCCTATGCAGAGCCGTCTACCTCGCAGTTGCACGCGGGGTCCGTGGCACGGATCGGCGCTATGATTGCCGAGGCGATCCGATCGACACGCGTACCAGAGGGCCCCCGCCCGTCCGTCGAGGAGGATGTCCGGATGACTGCCCTCATTGCTCGACAATCTACAGCCAAGGACCTCCCCACGTTCTCCGGGGACCCCCTCGAGTGGCCTGCCTGGATAGCGCAGTACCACCAGTCGACCAACACCTGCAGGCTGACACCCAGCGAGAACCTCATCAGACTGCAGCGCGCGCTGAAAGGCAGGGCCCGGGAGGCTGTCTACTCCCTCCTGCTGGACCCCGAACAGGTCCCAGAGATCCTGGCCACCCTCGAGACGCGGTACGGTGGCTCAGGATCCATCGCCAACCTTATGCTAAATAAGGTGAAGAAGCTGCCGCACCTGTCAGCGGAAGCTTCACTCGAGGAGATCGCCGACTTCTCTGGGACGGTCCAGAACTTGGTGGCCTCCCTGCGAGACTTGAGGACGGAGGGCTACCTCACCAACCCCGCCCTACTAGCCGACGTCACCGCCAAGATGCCCTGCACCCTGAGGATGTCTTGGCTGCTCGAGTTGCGCCAGCTAGGCCAATCCACCCCGGCCACACTACTGCAGCTCTCAATGTTCCTGCGAAGCGTCGCGAAAGTGATCCCGATTAGCGGCATGCTCGACCCGGTTCGACCGAATCGAGGGCGCCGCGAACAAGTGTTAGTGAACGCGGCGGCCGCGCCCCCGACGAGCGCGGCTACGCCCGGACCCAGGAAGCGTGCCGCGACCGACTCTGCCCACCGGTCTTCAGCCGGGAAAAGGGCGACAGTGCGAAGTGACAATTGTGCGCAGTGCAACAAGTTCCACGCCATTCGGGATTGTGCGGTATTCGCCGGGAAATCTGTCGCCCTCCGCTGGGAGACCGTGCGCGCAAGTAACCTGTGCCGAAAGTGCCTCGGTCGACACCACTCGAGGGAGTGTAAAGTGAAAGTGTGGTGCGGGGTGGGGGAGTGCCGGCATCCCCACCATCGGTTGCTCCATGAAGTGCGAAAAACGGAGCCGGTTGTGGGTGAAGTAAACTTATGACGCCGAAATACAGACGATAGCGTACTGCTGAAAATTGTGCCGGTTGTGCTTCGCGGGCCCGCAGGGAGTGAAGTGTCAGTGTTCGCGCTGTTAGATGAAGGCTCTACCGTGACCCTTGTAGACGCCGAGATCGCGATGTTGACCGGTGCAAGCGGTCCGGTCCGTGCCGTACGGCTTCACGGAGCGAAGGGCATGTGCACCTCCGACGCCCGCTCCCGACGTGTGAAGCTGACCATCAGAGGCGCAGGGTTGAACACGACCTTCTCCATCACCGCGAGCACCATAGCCGAGCTGAACCTGCCGGAGCAGCAAGTGCCAGGACGACGCATCACCCCGAAGCTCTTGATCGGGCAAGACAACGCCCACCTGATTGTATCAAGAGAGGTCCGTGAGGACAACACTACGCGAATAGTGTCGCGGACCGCTTTAGGGTGGATCGCTCACGGGGGAACAAACCCTGGCGCTGACGACCCAGCCACTACTCTGGCCCTGCAAGCAGAGACCGCCGCGGACGCCCGCTTGAGGGAGTTGGTGAGGACAAACTTCGCCATCGACTCCCTCGGCGTTACATCAGCAGCTCGGGTCAACGCACAAGACGCAAGAGCACTAGCGATGATGGGAGAGACCACCCGCCCCCTCGCTACCGGGAGGTGGGAAACCGGACTCCTGTGGAAAGACCCGACAACCGTGCTACCCGACAACCGGCAGTGCGCACTGAAGCGGCTACAATCTCTCGACAAGAAGCTGGCGGCGGACCCCACCCTGGCGGCCGCGTACGCCGACAAGATGTCACAACTTGTCGCCAAAGGCTACGCCAGGAAGCTTTCAACCCACGAGGCATCATTACCTGCCCCGCGAAAGTGGTACCTTCCTCACTTCGCGGTGACAAATCCCAACAAGCCGGGGAAAATCAGAATCGTCTTTGATGCCGCCAGCCGATGCCGAGGGACGTCTCTGAATGACCAGCTGATGACCGGCCCTGACTTGCTGTCCTCACTCCTGGGGAACCTCCTTCGCTTCCGAGAGGGAAATGTGGCCATCGCTGCAGATATACAAGAGATGTTCCTGCGCATCCACATCAGGAGAGAGGACCAACCCTCCCAGCTGTACCTCTGGAGGTCGCCTGGCACACGGGACCCAGAGACGTACCAGTTGACATCTATGATGTTCGGGGCGACATGTTCCCCCAGCAGTGCCCAGTACGTGCGAGACAGAGTGGCCGGGCACTACGAAACCGAGCACCCCGCCGCCGCAGCAGCCGTTCGTTCCAAATTCTATATGGACGACTATTTGGACGCCGTGGATAACGTACACGAGGCTGCCGCACTGGTCCAGAGCGTGAAGACCCTCCTTGCAAAGGGAGGGTTCAACCTGACCAACTGGGCCTCCAACAGCCCGGCCGCTATAGCACGGATTCTCCCCGGTGAACGAGCAACCGCCGCAGTGCAGATCAACAGCGGAACCACGGGGACGGAGCGCGTACTGGGACTGGTCTGGGACCCGTCGACTGACCGATTTCTTTACACCTTTCTCGACGCGGTCAGCCCCCAAGAAGCCACACGGCCTACGAAGAGGCAGCTCCTATCCATCATCATGAAAATCTTTGACCCGGTGGGTTTCGTCGCCTGCCTCACTATACGGTCGAAGATTTTACTACAAGCCGTGTGGCGCTCGAGCATCAGCTGGGACGACCCCATCGCCCCTGAGCATGCCGAGCGATGGAGAGACTGGATGAGTCTGCTGAGGGAAAGCAGCGTGTCCATCCCGAGACGGTCACTCCGACACAAGCTGAGCAACGTTACACTGCACCTCTTCAGTGACGCGTCCGAGCAAGCCTGCTGCGCCGTCGCCTACTTCGTTGAGGAAGTGCAAGGCGCGCCGCGAGCCACCTTCATCGCAAGCAAGTGCAAGGTGGCGCCACTCAAACCGCTATCAATTCCCCGCCTCGAGCTGCAGGCCGCGCTCATGGCGGCTAGACTGGCCAAGACTATTAAATCTGAAAGTCAGGCACGAATATGCAGAACCGTCTTCTGGACCGACTCGACCACTGTGCTGTGTTGGCTACGCACCGACCCACGGGCATACTCCGCCTTTGTGGCGAATCGGTTGGGCGAGATCGACGAACTCACCAACATAGCTGACTGGAGGTGGGTTCCAACCAAACAAAACCCCGCTGACATCGGCACCCGAGACTTGGCACTACCCGACCTGTCCCTGCAAGGAGAATGGTTCTGCGGACCTGCTTTCATCACGAAACCTGACGAGGACTGGCCCGAAGAGCGCGCCCTCACCACGAAGCCCGATGACTCGATCCTGGAGACTAGACCCCAATATGTCGGCCTCATATCCACGGCCGGGGAGGCCCTGCCCGCTATCGAGAGGTTTTCCTCATGGTACCGCCTCATCCGCGCCACAGCATGGATACTGCGCTTCATAAGGCGTTGCCGGATGGGGTCGGACCGACCTACCGAAGGCCCGCTACGAGCCGAGGAGCTCAAGGAGGCTGAACGCAGATGGGTGATCAGGTCCCAAGAGAATGCCTTCACCCCCGATCTTCACAACATACAGCACGGCCAGGCGCTGCCCGCCGCTAGCCGCCTAAACAGCCTGACGCCTTTCCTCGGCCCAGACGGAGTCATGCGGATGCGCTCCCGTTTGCAAGCAGTAACCAGAGCCACGAGCGTAGCCAAGACTCCGATCATCCTAGATGGCGATGACCCTTATACTCGGCTGCTGATCCGACACTACCACCAGAAGGCGGACCACCCGAGCACCGAGAAGACCATCGCAGAGGTACGGGGCAGCTTCTTCGTACTGCGGCTACGTACCACTAGCAGGAAGATCGCCCACGACTGCCCAACGTGCCGAATGCGGAAGAGCAAGCCCGTCCCACCCATTATAGGAGCGCTCCCAGAAGCTCGCCTGACGCACCATGTCCGCCCGTTCACACACTGCGGACTGGACTACTTCGGCCCTATGGAGGTCACGATTGGCAGACGCCGAGAAAAGCGCTACGGGGCCATATTTACATGCCTCTCCACTCGCGCCATACACCTAGAACTGGCTGCGTCGCTGAGTGCTGACTCGGCCATCATGGCCCTACAACGGATGGCGGCCCGCCGAGGACAACCAGCAGTG
>JAHDVE020000135.1:0-10695 GCA_022606495.2 Halesus radiatus
GTAAGTTTTTATATATTTTTTTTAAATGACATATCATTATAAATACTTTTTAAATATAATCATATCTATATATACATAGTTAAAAATGGATAAAAGCAAAGAAACAAAAAATCACAGATCTGTTTACTACGTTGTTGTGCGCTCAGACTGTTAGGGATGCATTTTAATGTATCCGTTTTCCTTAAATAGTTGCAGCTGGTCGTCATAATGAGCTACGTACAGGATAAAATAATAAAATTTAGAGATTATTGGGTAAACTATAATTATGCAAAATTACGTGATAGGATATTCTAGCTGACTCCCGTGTCAATAAGCCATTAACTCTCCCCTTTAACATAGCTCTGAATTATGCGTAGGTTGGCTCTGTGGTAAGTGTTGTAATCATTGCCTATATTCTTTCCCATCCTCCCCACGTTCACTGTATTTTCGTTGCCAAATCCTGGAATGAATCTGTCGTATACTCTATTCAATAGCGGGAACTTGCTAAAGACTTTATGAGGAATAGCGTCCTGATGTAATTTCCCCCATTCCCAAGCATTCACATCCGAAGTATGGAAATGATTTTAAAGAAATACGAATGTTTCTCGCCATGCCAGTATGATATGCTCCATGCTGTAAAGCGAGGCTGTTGCGTTTTCAATGTATCGAAGTACATAGTGCACAAACACAAGGTAACCTTCGAAAGGCAGTTCAGGTAGTGGCTTGAGTCTGCGCGACATTTATACGATGAACACGTTGTAGATAGAAGCTTTTGTGGAATTGCTAGCCATGTCACAGTCCCACTAGCCGAAGGTTGCTGCAATATCACTGAAAATTTGAGAAAGTCGGGGAAGGATAAGTTAACAATAGGAATCAACAGTGTCAAGTTGCATCTTCTCGAAATCCTGAACACTGAACTTCTTTCCACTAGCAATTTGTGCGCGGATTAAATTATCGATTCGTAGGTGTCTAGCAGTGACAATATAGTTATTGCTGGCATAAACGCCTCCCTTGAAATTTTCCGAGGCCGGTCGGTTATTCGCAGTCACTATATAACCTTTGGTGGGGTCTTCAATTTGAAGTTTAGCGTTTCCCTTATGAAATCCGACCCAATCATTTTCCGAAGTTGTTCCATCTTTGATATAGGCCGTTGCTTCAGGATTTCTACGAACAGGAATTTTCCCCAAGGATTGGTAGCCAAAGTGGTTATCTTTCGTGATGTAGAGGAAGTTAACGCCAGGAGTATCATCTGTATTCATAGGGCCGATGGCTTTGAATTACTCGTAATTGCTGGCTTCAATAAGTCGATAAGCAACTGGACAAATATTAATATTGGTATTCGCCCCTGACCAAGCAAATGATACGTTTTCAGTTATCAGATACGTACGGGGAGGCAGAGTCACTTGGTTGAGCAGAGGACCTCGATGTGTTAGGCGAACTTTGTGGTTGATGGTGAATCCTGCCCTAACATTTATTGTCTCGTTGATGACTTTCAATGGATGCCAAGTATTTTCGAAATAGTATGAATCATTTTAGATCTTTTCCAAATATAGATCTTGAGTGTCCGAATATTGGGTCGTAATAGCCCATCCAATGTATCCAGCCTGCCCAATTATTCCATTGAAACAGCCAGCTATCATGCTCCCTTTGAAAGTTGCTGGTCGTCCTGATGGTGTTACATAAACCAGCTCGACCTGGTACCATTCGCTGGGCATTGCGTTATCAAGATGGGGATCATTAGCCAGGAGGGGTCTTCCCGACTCTGTAAAATTTCCTCCGACCACCCAGCTGTTGCTACCACGTCCAGTCAGCATCTCAGTAAATGTATGAATACCGTTATTTGTTAAACTTAACAACATCTCAGGGCTGAAGATCGGGTAAGAAGTCTCCTTTGGCTATTCGTATTGTCCGGAATCCATGAGCTCCTGATCATTGACGATAACTTGGGTACCATTGGTAAAAAAGTTCTGCTGCTGGTAAGGTAAAACCTCATCAACATAAGACTTGGTGAAGTTCTTTAGAAGTAGACTTCGAATGAACTCAAGATTGTGATCTCCTGATTGGGAAAACTACAATAATTTGGTGAGGCCTAAGCAGTCGACAGGAGTCCAAGGTTAGAAATTTGTCCACAGAAAGTAAAATTCTAAAGGTAGTATAGTGAGATTTTCGACATAATCGCTGATCCCTTTGGAAAAGGCCTAATAAATCTCGTAGGTTTCAGGAAGTTTGTTTTTAAGCAACTTGTCTGTTTCCTTGCTTATTCTGTGGAATCCAATATTTCTGGTATATTTGTCGACTTCGACAGTCGAGGCACCCATAAGTTACGAAAGCCTACCTTGATAAAAACGTCTTTTGAGGTGCATTTGGAAAAGTCTATCCTATGCCATAACGTAGCCTAGCCCATAGAATGCGGATGCCCTATTTTGAGCAGTGATGGTCGGGATTGCATACGTTGGGTCTCTCGCTATAGTAATATTCTTTCCAAGATACTGTAAGGATTCCGTATAAGCGGGATTCCACAAAACAGATAAAACGAATCCGAGCGTGCCTAAGGTGAGCAAAGCAATTTTTATAAAACTAAAAAATCCCATTTTTCAAATCTTCTAAGATATGAATTTGAAATAGAAAATATATTATGTTATATAATATGATATGATCGCAATAGATTGCGGATCATTTTCTAAGTACAACTATATAGGCTATTAATAATAATAAGCTATAATAAACCAAACATGCATACAAAGTAGAATTAATTGGTCGCAAGCCTTAAGTTCATTCTGGAGTCGACTCCCAACATCGCAGATGCACAATAACCAATCGACGTTGAACTAGTGGGAAAAAGAGACTAAATCCAGAAGAACTGTGCCAACAGTCTCTTATCTATTTTTAATCACTACCATAATTATTTCGATATCATGCGCAAGCACTCTGAGCTGGTAGCCCAGGCCAAACTGTTTAATGATAAGGTGGCGTCGGTAAAGAGCCTCAATAGTTATAGCGTCAAGGAGATTGAGTTCAAGGCCAAGCAGGTTAAAATTCTAGATTCTATTATTGCCCGAGCTCGGCTATACAAGGAGTTCGTGGTGGTGGCCAAAAAGGCAACTAAGGCCGTCGAGGAAAATAAATACACGAATTGCATCCGATTTCTCAATAAAATAAAAACACATGAGTGTCTGAAGATTCGAGCAGATACCCCATTGCATCGAACCTTCGGACTTTTCGATGCCCAAATCCGAGAGCACGCCAGGATCCTTGTGGAGGAGTTTTGGAAAAATAATTCGAACAAGTTCACCGAAATTGGAACTGCGTGCTTCAACAAGGTCTACAACAGGGAAAAAGGCCGCAGAACCATCTACAACTCAATCTTTAAGACAACTAATAATAACCGCAGCAGCATGATCAGCTCTGTCCTCGGCTCCTCAACAATTGGGGCGTCGCTCATCTAGTTTGAGGATGCCAGAGGATCCAGGATTGAACCCAGTGCTCCAACTTCGAGGCGTCGACAAGGAGCAAAAGCGGAGAAAGATGTGGTCAGGGTTAAGAAGTTTGACCACAGCCAGCTAAACTAAATGCAGTTTATTTATGAATAAATTAATCAGGCCGAACAGTTTCGTTACCAGATCAAACAAAGTTCAAGGGACCAAGTCGAGAAGCTCAACGAGAGAGAAAAGAGAAGCTCATTCAAGGAATTTTTGGTCGCCTTGGTTGGCTATATAATGCTCGTGAGGGAAGTTCTTGCCATTTATAGATTATCTGAAGAGATGACAATTCTTGTGGCTGCAGCTTTAGAGAGCGTTCGCATGAAAATCATTTCTATTGCCAAAATAATCAGTGTAGGAGAAAAGCAAACGCCTACCAAATAAAAAAATGTGACAAATGCAATCTAAGAAGAGGACGCTTCGCAGATCAAGAAGACTGTGGAGACGTTCATGCAAATATTAGATTATTTGGACATCCAAGTGACTGAAAGTCAGGAACTATCAGTGTTAAAGGAGGCAGTCAAACTACTGGCAGTTTCTAGGGTGGGAGAGTATAGTCGAATGGTCAAAGAGGCTCTTACTAAGGACAGCTGTCGCAAATATATGACTTAATCAGAAGAGGAATACGTGAAATTGTGTAAAAGTACTGGTATAGCTGTTGAGGATTTTGTAGAGTGGAGTGGCTATGAATTCGTCTTTACAGAAATAGTGCCATTCATAAATACGGTAATGGAAATATTTGCGGATGACGGAGTGAGGATGCTGGAAGGGCTGACTGACGAAGAGGGGTTGGTCCAAACCCAACTCTAACGCTTCTTACTCGATATTTTGAAGCAAATCAGACTCTATTTGCAAGATATGAGAACACCGCTCTTAATTTGCCAGGGATCAGCAAACCTATACTTTATCGAGAAAGTATTTCTGTTTCATTCAAGCAAGCTAGAACTGGAGAGTGGAGTGAGAAGAAAAAAGTAATACGGATATCGTGAAGCTTTCGAGAAGGTTCGGGTCGATCTGAGTTTGAGAACCCGAGAGTTGGTCGAGGAAAATCTCTCTGACCTATTACAGTCGTACTCGAGTGAAGACCTTGCTCCAAACGAAGCGCGCAAGGGATATCAGATCTTCTTGGAGTGGCTGATGGATTATGTGAAGACACTTGTGACACAAATGAGACAATACAAATTAGGCTTCGACCAAGATATCATATTTTCTATATTCACTTTTCTCAGCTAGAGGTACTGGGACATCTTAATGAGCCAGGAGATAAAGGAGTTCAACTTGTTGGGAATATACAATCTGAACCTGGATCTCAACTATATTTACAGAGTCTGTGCCTAGAGTTTTACAGCATACCCGAGTATTTAAAAATAAGTTTTTTTAAAAATATATTTTATTAATGTTTGATGATCCTACATAGATGCTGCTGATAAACTAAAATCACTGAGGCAATTTATCGACCTAATGCTGACTGGTAATTTGTATGACATCCTTGACGAGAAGAAAAAACAAATATTGTATCCTGATTTATCTTTGGATAAATTAAGAGTACTTCTTCCTCGATATAATGTAATAATTATCTTTCATCAAAATAAATACTTTATATTTTTTAAAAGTTTATATCCAATCTTTCTATAAAATATAGCAGAGAGTTTCGCATAAAGCTGTTCGGGGACTCAAGAAAAGGGAAATGGACTAATTTGTTAAAAAACTCAAATAAAGATTCTGATTTCGTTAAAATTATTTATAAACTACTAAAAGTACATAAAGTTAGTCTTTCAAATAATAAGCGAAATAAACTTCAATTTTACAAAAATTAATTAGTGTAAATTATTTTATAAACTATATTTCAATTGGATTTTTTAGAAGGGGTTATAATTTTAAAAAAGTTAAAAAATAGCATTGAAGGATGATTATAAAATTTGAAGATCTTCACGTAATAACATTACTATAATAGACACATGGCGCGACAACTCAAATTTATATCGTCAAGAATCAAGGATCATTGGCCATTTGCAAGGTAACAAAAAATAATTGAATGTTTGTATATATCTTAAAAAAACTTACGATTGTCCTTTTAGTGTATATCGAAAGAATATCTCAAAGATCCTAAAAAACTATAACACCTCAATAATTAAGTCGAAGCACTGAAATGCTTCCAGAAATACCCACATATTAATTCCCTTTTATCAGTGTTCGATGATTAAAAAAAACATTATCTACTTCTCGAAGCAGTAAAAGGTCTTCCTCTCCACAAGCTTCTCCAATTGGGAGGACCGCTACCACCTCGGCTCGTATCACTTATCATCACACAGGTGTGTTGGATCCTCCAGGAAGTCCACAAGCAGGGCTATGTTTATCGGGACGTAAAGGCCTCCAATTTCCTGCAGGACAAAACAGGCAAAGTGGTGCTTATAGACCTTGGCCTCAGCAAAAAGATAGGCAAGAAAAGAACGAGAACGATATGTGGTACTCTCCATGCTATGCCTCCAGAAATAGTAACTAATCAGACATCCGAAGGATATAGTTATGAGATAGATTATTATGGAATCGGGGTGATGTTGGTTGAACTGCTATTGGGACGTCCTCCATTCGGATACCAGAGTTCCAACCCCAACCTCCGTAAAGATATCATCAAAGGGCTTACCCAATAAATATTGGGAGCGGTGGAAAAGTTGGATAAAACTGCAGCTAGTTTGGTGGAAAAGTTGGTTTGCCCTTCAGAGAAAAGGCTGGGGGTCATCGGAGGAATGGAAGAGATTTTAAACCACTAGTATTTCAAGAGACTTGATCTGAGCTAAATTGGAAAGATATTCGATGGGGTTGAAGTGGGATAATAACTGGCAATTAAATATCAGTTCACATTGCATCGATCCGAGATTGAGGATTTCGGAATATAATAGGATAAATATGATTAGGTTAAAGCTGATGATCCGTTTTTAAATATGGCTGAATTATTATTCTTAGAAAATTATAATCTAATTCTAACAATAACATTTTAGTTTGTAATTATATTTCGTTTTTTTTTGTTTATTTTAATTATGAAATTCAAAGGTTGTACTTTAAAAAATACAATCTATGTAGGGCTAAAGTGTTTTTATTACCCTTTCTATAACTTATAAGTAATTTTTATTATTATTAACGAGTTCACACGTATAGGAATTTTAGTAACAACAAAACAATATTTTTTGACTTAATAATAATAATACTATAAGTATAAGTATAATAAATAATAATATAAGGTTATTATAAAAAAAATAAAAAAAATTAGCATCAAGAAGTATTTCCATGAGATTAACCAAATATTTGTTAGTTGCGCTTCTCTCCCTCATATCCAGCGATCAGCTAGTCTCATGCAAAATCCCCAACCCATACAAGATGCTCGGAATTGCCCAAACAGCGACTGACCAGGAAATCAAAAAAGCATTTAACAAAAGATCCATCAAATGGCACCCCGATCGCAATAATGATCCCACGGCTAAGGACAAGTACGAAAAGGTGGTCAATGCATATGAGTTGCTCAAAGATCCAGAGAGAAGAAGGATATATGATCTAACCGGAGATGATAACCCACAAGCCAACGCACAACAGGGGGGCGGTTTCGGAGGGTTTGGATTCCCTGGAGGGTTCGGAGGTTTTGGAATGAACATCGAGGAATTACTGAGGCAGCAGATGGGTCAGCAACATCAGCAGCAGCAGCAGCAAAGAGGGCAAAGGGGACAACAACAAAGAGGACAGACCTTCACCTTTTCGTTCGGAGGAGGCGAAGGGATGAGATTTGAATTCTGATTAATTGAATGCTTGTCTTGGATTGATCTTACATTTGTTGTGAATAATCACTCTTTCCTAATATTCAAATAATCAATTCTTGTAGCTCTTCTTTTTTTTTATTGGCCAAACAATCCCCAATATAATTTTTAGAAATCTTTATTTCTTATTCTTGTGTGATATAAATATTTTGTGTCGGAAAGAATTCAAAACAATTTATAAACTATTTATTTGATATACACATTTTTATATTTATACTAGAAATTTCTAGAAACTCTCTTTAACAAAATGAAAAAATACGTTTTTTTATTAAATAAGTAGCGAACATCAAAATATACATATTTACAAAGAATTTATGTTGTAGTAACTACTAGGATTATCCAATCAAGAATCATTTGACACTCCGATCGAGGTTGTTAACATTAGTTATCGATTTACTTTTAGATATCTTCATCTTGTTATCACTTTCGACTGGCTTTTCAGGCGACGATGGAGAATCAGAATCACTGTCTTTGGCGACCTATTTTTGGGTTTTGCTATCAGTAACTTCAGAAGTCTTCGAGTGTTTCTTTTCTTTCTTCTCATCCACGTATTCCAATCCTACTCCGGCGAAGACGATGATTATTCCGGCCCATTGGAGCAAAGACATTTTGTGATTGTAGATGAATACGCTTAGCAGAAGGGTGAATATTTTGCGAGTCGAGGCTACAATTGGCACTACGTTCTGTTTAAAGTGGGCCACGAGGTAATAGATCGAAATTTGACCTGTGCATCCGATCACACTGAGCAGCAAGAGATCGTAGCATGCTTATCTATGGGTCATAAGAAAGTCGAATATCTCGGCCAGATGACCATTGAGGAGTGCATAGACTGTGGAGATGATGAAAGTGTAGAGACTCGTGCACTTGAAAAGCATGTTCGCAGTCGGATGGTACTTAGATTTAACATAGGCTTGGTTGTCGACCAGAAATCCGTCAACAAACATCGACAGAACCAGTAAGGCTATTCCGATCGGGTTGTTGCCTTTTTCAAGACCATCTCTTCTATTATTTCCACTGCTGAAAAGCACGACTCCCGCAGTTATGACCAACCCGATCAACAGCTTTGAATGACCGAGTTTCAGTTCCTGGTGTTTGACCCTGGAAAAAAATATTCCAACAAGCACTATCGCCAACAATCTGCAATTCCTGAAAATCAACTGCGTGGGAAATGACACGTACAACAGAGATGAATTTGTTAAGTAGAGGAGACAGAAATATAGAGCGCCCGACAACCACTGTTGCCGGAGAGGGACAGTTTGCCCTTCGGACTTGGCATAGCCCATGCAGTAGCCCGCAATGGACGCCAAGAAGGTAGGGAAAATTACGATTGCTATTGGGAAACGAAATATATCGCTGCTTGTACCGTCATCCGATTCGTAAGGAATATTAAATCTAAAGAAAATAAATATATATAATATTTTTTGGTATATATAACATAATTCGATTAGTATTTTATTTTTTATTACAATTTCTATTGAGCAATTCCATAAGTAAGATAGGATGCATAGATTCCAAGAGTCCCAAGAATTAGCTTCGATGCTTTACTGCTGAGTAGAGGTTTTTAGATATCTTTGATTGATGGAATTTATAATATGGTATTAGAGTGGCACATTGTTTTCTATAATTTTGACTTCTTTTGATTTTTGGTGGAGTCTTGTTTTTGTTAATAAGTTCGAATACAAAATAAAAAAAAACAACAGAAAAAATATAAAATAGTATTTTAATGATTATGAACTATTTTCTATTCTTGTATTTAAAAATAAAAGGTGTCCCAGATGGTTTAGCCT
This sequence comes from Halesus radiatus, assembly GCA_022606495.2. Taxonomy (NCBI): domain Eukaryota; kingdom Metazoa; phylum Arthropoda; class Insecta; order Trichoptera; family Limnephilidae; genus Halesus; species Halesus radiatus. Next base: position 9,052 of record JAHDVE020000135.1, read on the forward strand.
ATTTATTGTATTTTGTATATAAAAACTATACAGGTATAATATAAATAATATATATATATTTGATTCATATCGTGATCATCTGACGTGTCTTCATATTAAAACACCAAAAAACATACATATATATTAGATAACAATTAAAGGTACTATTATTACATATTCAATAAAAAGAATAAAATAATAAAACATATGATTATATTTTAATTCTAAATATTGCGCAAGTTTTAAAACAAAATTCGATAAAAAAATAAATAGTTATTAAGCTATATTTTTATTTTTTATTTATTGAAAAAAAAAAAATTTATTTGAAAAATGTATTTTGGGAAAAATATACACAATATTGAAAAAAAGAAAGAAAAATACAAAAAAAGGATAATGATCTTCAGAGGAATTAAAAATTACCAATCCCTCCCGTTAGAATAAGCCTAAGTTATTCCTACACTTCTGCAACCAGAATATCTAGAATCTAATTTGTGGTACACAGCTTAACTTCAGTTTCTTCGGGCACAAAATTAAGCATATCTTACTCAGACTCGGCCAGCTAAAGTATTAAAAATAATAGTAAGGATGATTGATATACGTGTTTTTTTAAAAATGTAAAATATATTGTTTTAGTTACGGTTTTCTCTAACATTAATGCCATTCTATTTTATTTGATCTGGTTAGCATATTATTACCCAATTACTATTTTCTATCCTTGCTCCATTGCTAAAGATTCAGCAATAAATCCGCACAGGCAAGAACCCCATTGGATTATACGTGCAATTGCGACTCCGAAGATTTGATCATACTTTTGATCTTCTTGCGAATACTACATGTCTTGATACGGATCTTCTACCTAGAAATGTAAATTAACATGCTTTAAATGCTTAGAAGTCGGCGCCCAGGGTTCGGGTTTGCCATGAATCCCGCATGGGCGTTCGTAGTCGAGTGCCTCGTTGAGGGAATTAAAAATGCACTTAAGATGTGCGTTTTCCATTTCAATGGTGTTCTCTGTAACATTTTCAGCAAATCGTTTGAGCCTCTATGATTAAATTATTTTAAAAAATAATATACATACATTTTGAAATATGCTATTTTACTGTGTATGTTTGATTGAACTCCTAAAAAGCTTAGATAGAGATAGCGACGGGAGCAGGGTTTTAAAGGCGAAAATAGGGATAGCGAGTTTATTTTTTTATGAAATTGTACTCGTTAGTGTATTCGCCAGCAACAGTCCATCGATAACTCTTGAGAAGTTCGAAGAGTGGATAAACTAGGGGAGTGACAATGTTTGCCTTGAAAGCCTCCTTCAGTTCTGGCTTAGATCGGATGTACTCGCAGATACTTATGCAATAGTCTTTCACGAAGGTGAGATTTGTCTCGAAGATCTCCTTGTCTACTTCAAGCTTCCCGGACTCCTCTTCCTATTAAAAATTTTGTTAATATTGTTCTTATTCCTCCTCCTCGTTTTTTTCGGAACTCAAATCATTTACTTTCGCTATCTCTGACATGGACATGGACATCATGCCTGGCTTGCAGTCACTACTTTAACCGTTGCTGTTTTCAAATGTTAACGATGTCATATTTATTTGGGGGAGTCTCGTGTCTAATCTCAAGTCGTCTGGGTCAGAATGCAACACTACTCCAAGTCCAATAAGATCCTAT